>MEIZ01000048.1:42529-53518 GCA_001723225.1 Globodera ellingtonae
TCCAAAGATTCAAAACGATGTAAAAATATTTTAATATAAAATTAACGAGAAAATGATCCTTTAATTGTGCGTTTAAAAATTATTTCTTAATTTTATTTGCAAAATGCTTAATGTTGAATTATGCAATGTAGAAAATAAAAAAATATTAATGCGGTTACACGGACATACACAGAATAATGTTTTTAAATTTAAATATATATTGTAATAGAACGATAATCAGGCAGTAAGGTGCAAGACGTAAAATCAACTGAGATTTTTATATCTTTGTTAATTGGAAGCTTTCCATTCAAAATGAATTGGCGAGAAAATGAACCTCACCGACGTTGAGGTAGATTCAATGTCTTACATCATTGAAATGGTATGTCACAAGCTTATAAAAAGGTTTGCAATTTCTGGAATTACTAAAATTGACCAAAAAAACAATATTATGCAAAATTTGCATTTCCAAAATAATAAATGATTTAAACGAAAAAAGAATAATCAGCTCAAATCTAAAAGAAATAAAAAAGAAACATTTAAAACCATTTTTATTAGTTTATTGTTTAATTTTTCCATTTAAAATAAATATACGTAGAGTAACAAAACTGCAAACATGAGTAATAATATTATTGGAAAATCGTTCATCAATCAGCCATAACTTTAATCAATCAGAATATAATAAACAAACGCATTTTTATTTTAAATTTTTAATAAATCATTATTATTTATTGCTTCTCGGTCTGTATCAAATTGTCTGTAAGTTGGACCCATTTTTAAAAATCTCTGTGTCGCAAATGAAAAATAAAATATTCGCCAAAACGTACAAGCACCGAGCCTTAAATGATCTAAAATACAACATAAAAAATTTATTTAGTTATTATTGCATAAAAAATAAATAAAAATATTTCGGAAATACTCTAAAAAATAAAAACTAGAAAATAGATCTGTGGGCAATATGTTTACGTCATAAATTGTAATTAATTTAAAAAATATATATGTAAAACCTTTTCTAAATAAATAAACTGCAAAAAGATGCGCCAGTTATACACAAACTTGACCATTAATAATTTAATGTAATTAACTGAGAGCGATTTCTATTTTATAATAAACAATAAATATATTTATATTTAATTTTCAACTAAAAATTTAAAATCAAATAAAAATTCCATAACATTATAATCTTGAGAAACAACTATAGGTAATTGTTTATAAAACAAAAAATGAACAAAAAAAATGCTAGCTAAAAGCCAACAATATTGCGTTTGAAATATATTAAGTAAATGGAATCCGTGCAAATTCATCTTAGCAATTAATAATACCACAACATATTAGAGGGTGTAAAACAAGGCAATAATTTTTAATCTTTATTTAAATTCTTTCCTTCATAATAATTGGTATGGTAAAGAGGGTTAAAATTTTTGACTTAAATTAAACTAAAGCTAAAATTACCAAAAATAGACCTCAAAGTTCATAGTGCAAAAACCCCATCAGACTTTATTAATTAATTTTACAATTATTTCTCCAAACTTAAAAAAAAATTTTAAATTTTACTGCGTTTAACAAAACTGCTCAAAAAAACTAATAAATTACGCTCTTCTAACATCTGCTAAAAGATCAGAGGAAGATGCATGTCATCCGAATAAAAGTAGTGGATAAATTTAGCCTGAATTAACTTCTAAAAATATAATACTTTTTTATATAATTGAAATAAACTAAACGCTAAACCTTTACCAATTAAAAGGCAAATGGCCAGCCGCATTAATCCTTTTTCACCTACAGTTTTAAAAATTCCTCGTTACACTGACTGGGTAGTCGTTACAGGCCCGGCACAAGATGGATTTTTAAAAATCCAACAACTCATTTTCAATATTATTATTGCGAAAGACGGAGCTGGCTGGGTTCATATAAGAAACATTCGTAATTTTTTAAAATCAATCTATAATGTAAAAAATTATGATTATAACAAATTATTTACATGGTAGAAAATTTATAAATATTAAACAAAAATAAAAGTAATAATAAATCGCCAAACTAGTAATTTATAAATGATATAAAATTTTTGAGGATTATGCTGTTATAGGATAAATAAAAAACAATAAATGATTCATCTAGTATAAAAATCTAAAACATAATTTTAACGCAGAAATATTTTCTTCAGACTAATAAAATATAATTATCATACGGAATACTGCTATTCACGTTATTCTTTAATCAGGTTTAAGTAAGGCTGTCGGTTTCAAACCAAACCGAACCAAGACCGAAAACCGTATTTTTCGGTTCGGTTATCGGTTTCGGTTCGGTAAAACCGAAAGGTTAGGTTCGGTTATCGGTTTGGTTAACCAAAAATTATTTGAAACCGACAGTCTTAGGTTTAAGTATTAACAAATTTACCCAGCCTTTCGGTCAGACAATCCCAAAATTTGTCATAACAATGTGTTATGGACCACATTAGTACCTTTATTTGTGGCCCTTTGTGATAAAAAGACCGAAATCAACCCGTGGCAGGACATTTGGCCGCGGACATTTGCGCCGTAGGGGTAAACGCGACATGTGCGCCGCGAATTGAAAAAGCATAGGGGGACCCAATTTTTATTTTAAGATTCACATCAAAAATTCCAATCTTAGGCCTAAGCCTAACAAACCCTTTTTTGAGCGCTTTTGAGCCTTTGCCCTATGCCACATACTTTCCGCATTTTTTAATTTTGAGTTAGATTTTTTTCTCGGCGCAAATGTCCGCGGCTTGTCCTTTATTTAGGCTACACGTCCTTTTTTGTCCTTTATTTGAGTTTTCTGGAACTTTTAAAGAAACAATTCGCAAAAAAAATTTGCATTTTTGAAAATCGTAAATCGGCAATATTTTCTAAAATCCATGGGAGCAATTTCAACCCCAAATGTTGAGAAAAATTGTCGGTTTCGAGAAATATGGTTAAAAACCTCACATTTCATGCAAAAATAAAAATTTACTGCATTTTTGAACATTTTGTAAATTGTCTTTTTTTGCCAGCAAAATGGCAGAAAATTTTTTTTTTTGACCTTCACTGTCCTTTTTTTGAAAAATTTTTGTTGGCACCCCTGGTAATAGTCATTGCTGCCTGCAACAAATACAAACATTCTGATTTTTTGCGTCTTCTTTTTTCAATTAAGTCGGTTAAAGCAAAAATTAAACTCCAAAGTAACCTCATTTGTGGGGTTTTATCTTCTATAGTTTTTTAGAATAGCTTTATGTTASAGAAAGAGAAGCTCAAAATTTTTTCGTTTAGATATTTAGCCAATATGAATCAATATTTGACTGATTTTGATTTGCWTTTAACTCAGAATCATAAATTAAAACTTAAACATATAATTTAWCTCAATAGGATCATATAGGTATTAAAGGAAAGATTGTTGCCGATATTATACAAATTTATTAAATTCATCAAAGTTATTAAAGCATAAATAAATAATACAATTACGAAGATTTAAAAATAAAATTAAAATATTTTTAAACACAAAACTTTAGATGCTCCAACTATTTCGCAACTGTTGATGATTTCCAACTTATCGCATAGTGATAATATAAACAACGAGTTACGAAATAAAATATAATGCAAGAAATTTAAAGCTAGAGACATCAATAATTATTTTAAGTAAAAGCAGCAACATCATCAATTTAACTAAAGATATGTTATTAAAACTGGTGATAACTTCTTGCTCTTTGTGCATATGCCGAAATCTTCCAAAACAGTCCATAAATAGAAGCAGTCCAAATAAACTAAAATTAAATTTATAACGTGTTTATATATATAACAAATAAGTAGATAAAAATAAGCAGCTGATTATGCTAATTAAATAAAAAGGCAATTTGCTGTTTTTGAAACAAAATAAAGTGGCTTTTAATAATTTTATTTATGATTATCAAACCGAACAATAATCCCTCTTTAATGCAAGTGAAAAACATAAAATATCTTTTATTATAAATTTAAATCAGCTAGTGTCAAACTTAAAGAAAATTTCAAATAAAATACCCAGCAAATATCTAGACCAATTTCCCACAAATCCTTGTTTTAGATAAAATTAAATAATTTAGAGTTTAAAGCATTAAAAACAAACAAATAGTACTCTACTACCCCTAGCTACCGACAATACCTTGTGATCTGGCTAGTATGAAAACTTGTAGCTGGCAACCACGTCATTGTCACACGTTCGGAGTCGACTGAGTGTTCGGGCGGAATGAAAAAAAGACAATACCCACACCTACAGCCTTCAAAACTGTATCTCTGCGTGATAACCACCCACGCCGCTTGCGCAGATGCAAAATGCAGCGAATATTGGATAGTATAATTGAAATGATTAACATTATGCAGCAAAAGGTGGTAACGTTTAGATTGTTTAAAAACTTATAAAAAATAGTTACAATTAAAATGAAAATAAAATAATGTTTCATGCCATAAATTAACCAAAATTCAACTTTGAAAGATAATTATACAAATGAATCAATCATAATCAATACAAATAAACTGTCACTGTCTGACTTTGCATAAAGCGCCTGAAAAAGAGACGCTGATTCAATTATAATTTTATAAATAAATAAAAAAATTTTATCTATTTTCTTCCTTATTCAAACAAAATTTAAAGTATTTTCAAAAAAATGCACTTAATAAATACTTATTCTCTAGATGATGATTGCATCAAAGATATATTTTAAAAATTAAAAAAAACAAAAAACTTGTAAATAAAAGCAACGTTTAATACATATAATTTAATAGTTATTTTTTGAATTTGTTTAGCTAAACATTATAATTAAATGCTTATTAAATTAATAAAGATAAATAATAAATTCGTATTAATAAAAAAAGTTTCAAAAAATACATAAATGCAATAAGTAAAGTTCATCTATCAAATATTGTTAAAAATACACTTGATTTGAGTTCAAATAATACCTTTTTTTCAATCGCATGCTCAAGAATTTGTTTATCAAATAAATGTTTTGTGAATGTCATACAAAAGCCATGAAAACATACGGGGATTGCTCCCATTGTGTCATCCCACAGTGGGCGGCACCCCACAGGCGTTGTCTGCGGCATCCATTTATAGACCTCCAAAGAGATATTAACAAAAAAAATGTTCTTTCGTTTTTATCGCGTTTTAAATCCTGTCTCTTATACACATCTAGATGTGTATAAGAGACAGGGGTAATAAGATGTAATCTAACACTATTCTGTAAAGAAGGATCGGGATTGGAACCTGGTCGGACCCCATGTTCTTGAATCAATTGAAGATCAGAAGCACAAAGTGTTTGGTATAGAGAAGGTTTTGGATATATTTAATTCTTTTTATGCATTAATTTTGTTTATAAAGGTTTGCTTGCATAAATTAAATATAAAATTTTTTATTATGTATTTGAAAACCAATGAAGTTTTATTATTTGCAACATTAAACGTTTACAACTTATTAATTTTTCCTTTAAAAAATGACTTTATCATGTTTAAAGTGGTTCATGGCAATTTTTGTGGCAGCCTTGTTATACCATGTGCGATAAAACTTGCTCAAGTTGATTACTTTATTTTGTTTTTATGTTTTATAATATTAATTTCTGTAACTCAATTGCCGATTTATATTTGATGCAAACTTTTTTTAATCAGCAATTTTATAATTCATAATATTGTTAAAGCTTAATTATTTAATTTTATAATAAATTGTTATTATATTACTTGCCACTTGCCACTTTCCAATCCCTTGAAAATTGCATAAATCGTTTTAATGTTAATTATTTTATATAATAATAGGAAATTATTCCATGCTGTTAAAATTTAAAAAAATAAAGTGGTTTGACATTAATAACAAATCAGTAACAACAAAACAAAAAAACGGAAAATAGCATTTTTTTATTTTCAAAAAACCACAAATAAATAAAACATTTATTCTTAATAAATGAAAATCTTAATGAAGGCAAAGCACAATTTAAGTTGAAGAAACATTAAGTAAAATTTTCAAAAACCAATTACTACAAGAAGGACACAACAAAGAACATTAAACTTCATTCATATAAAAATAATTATCCCGAAAATATCACCATTGACAATGCATAAAGTTTTAACGAATTTATTTGCTATTCTTACGTTAAAGATCAAAAAAATAAAACAAAAAAATGAAGTTTTCCGAAAAATTAACCAGGATTTTTTAAGTTTAATACGTTTTGTTGGGCAAAATGAACTATTTAAGAAAGAAGGCCGAGTGACTTTAAAAATTAATTCATAATAAAAAATTGATATTATTAATATATAACCTCTAACATTGTTTGTTATAATGAATGCGAATCAGGATACAAATTTTTTGGTTTTTCGATCCAATAGTCAATAAGGCCAAATTTAATGGCGAAGTCATGCTAAATTTACAATATTTTATTAAAATTGCATCTTATAATATTTAAAAATAACATCAAAATTAAAGGATTAAAATGCAATTGATGTTTGAAAACAAATTATTTGTTAATTACATAGACTAAATGAAATGAAATAAATTAAACGCCAATTTTTAAACATCCAGTATATATAAAATTTTGAGCCAAATCATAATATAAAAAGGAAAAATGAATAATAACAAAATATTAATTAKATGATAAAAATAAACTTCTACGAAAWAAATCTTTTAATAATTCAATTAAAATAAAGTTAAAATAAACAGCGAGAAGTTAAAGTTACTTTCCACAAAATGCAGACAGTAATATAAATCGAGTGACAGGGTGTCAATATTAAACGGGCATAAAGTATATACCGAAGCTATGGCATTTTTGATGTGAATCGTCAATCAAGGAACGCCACCTAAATCATACAATTTCATACCAATCCTCAAGGTAATCTCCGCAATCATTCAAAATTAAAGAAGTTTAAAAAACATTATATTTTTAATTCTTTTTAGAGTTTGCCCGGATCGGTTAGGATTATCCCAGTTTTTGAACTGAAACAATTGATTATTAAACAACAATTTTTTGGGTTAATTTATTTTTATAATGTGTCATTTTCATCCCTCTAATATACCCATGCGCCAAGGCCGGAAACAACTTTCGTTGATTGTTTAGAATTCTTTATATCAATGTGAAGACCGGAATTTAATTGAAAGGAATGCCTTCCTTTTCATGTGCCTAGGAATTCCAGTGATCATAGGGGGTGGGGGGGGGGATATCAGCTTAGGCTGTGGTATAATATCAACTCATTTTAATTATTGTTTTTAAAATATATTGCGTTGTTTTAAACATTCTAGAAATATGGGATAGTCCATGTACCCCTATTGGGTGTGCATTCCCCGTTTTATTTTGGTTTTGTTAATATTTTAAGTTTTCAAATTTTATTATTTTTAATTAACATTCCCAAGCTTTTTTGCATTTATTTAAAAGATTTGTGTCACTTATTTAGCGAATTTGCATTGCTAATGTTATTATTTTCCAATTAACTCATTTTTATTAGAATTTGCTAACGAATTGTTTCTTTTTGAACTTTGTTGATTTTCTTCATTAAATATTTATGCTAATATGATTTTTCTTCAATAATGGATTCTTTGATTTTTAATTATGTTATAATAATGCTCAATTCGAAATTTATTGTTATTTATGATGATTTAAATGCTAACAGTTGAATAAAGGATTTAAAGTTGAATTTTATTAAATACTATTATGAGCTGCAAAAATACATTGATTATATTATATTGCAAAGTAAAGTACTTTATGATTAAAATTGACCAAATTTTGCGGAAGTTTTTTTTAGTTTGATTCATGGTCATAATGTGCTCAATGCTCCAGAGCTTATTAAAGTACCCTTCGCAGTTTCCGCTCAAGAATCTGTAACTGCCCAAGGTTTTTTTTATCCGCACACCAGAATGAAACATGCCCATAAGTTTCTGGGTTTTGTAACTACAACAAGCTCAGGTTCTGAGCATATAATTAATTCTTCGATATATTAATTAGAAATACGGATTATTTTAAAGTTAATTATGAATAATTTATATAATACAATAATGATTGCCAATTTTTTTAAATTTATTTTCATCTTTATTTAAAAGCGTCCTGATTCAGCACTTTACGATTTTTTTGCGGTGGATTATTTTAAAGTTAATTATGACTAATTTATATAATACAATAATGATTGCCAATTTTTTTTTTTTTATTTTCATCTTTATTTAAAAGCGTTCTGATTGTATTACAAAGATTAGGAAACAAAATCAAAATTAAAAAAGCAAACGTTTCATTAAAGCTAAAAACACATAATTCCTTAAACACAGTGTAAGTTTTTTAATAGTTAAAATTTAAAGGGCAATAAAAAACTAAAAGGTTAAAGAAGCAAAACATAATAAAATTTATATTTATAAAGAAGCAGTGACAAATTTTTTGAAGATTATCAATATTTACGCATGTTTAGTTAAAATAAAATTTATAAAATATCATATAATTGTTGCTAACGCATTTATTGCTAACCTATTTGCCAGAGGCAAATATAAGTAATGTAATTACCAAAAATACAAATTACACAATCTAAGACAAAATCGAATAATGTAAAAAACATATAAAATAAGCATATGATTTACAGCGCGCGCCCAGCTTGTTCAGATTTTACGATGTAATCTAATTTATGGGGATTTTCGTCCCGATCAAAAATTTACGAATTTCCCAACGGGCTTTCCTCACATATTTGTTACTTCAAGGTATTTGTTCTGTTTTAAGATGCGTGTTTTAGTTAATTTATTACATTGTAAATTTTAACTTTGAAGATGTTGTTGTGTTTTTTTTCTTAGAATAATGTTTTAGTGATATTTATCAAGACGATTTATCCGCTAAAATATTTTTTTTTTATTTTCTTAATTTTTGTAATCTATTATTTTTCTAATAGTTCTGTCTTTGAATTAAACAAATGTTATTTTCAATTTATTTTTTATTTATCGATCGTTTTTTAAAACTAGCCGGAGTGACCATTCTCGCTTGCATCTCAAAATCCGACGGAGGTGTTTTTTAGATGATTCAATTGATTGTCAATTGTTATGTTTACCTTTAGACCGTTAGAGTAGGGTTGTACGAAACCGGGACTTTTGGAAAAACCGGGACCGGGACTAAGTTTGGTCCCGGTCAAAAAAAAATCGGTACTACTGGACAAAAACAAGAAAAAAAATGCTTGGTTAAAAACTGGGACCATTATAGAGGGATTTTAAAGGAATTTTGAAAAACCGGGACTAAAAGTTCAATAAATAATTCCATATAATTAATTTTGAATGATTATTGTTTCTAGTTTTAAATAGTCAACCATGCAATTATGCTTCAACTAAATCAAACTTATACGTAATTGCATTAGTTTGCTCTTGCATTGGATTGTTTTTTAAGTGTCAAAAAAATGACATAAAGGTCACACATAACAATTTATATACGAAAGGACAAACCTCATACCTAAAAGATAATATAGTATAAAAAGCGATTCTGCAACTGAAATAACTTTCATTTTTAATAAGAATAAAGCAATTTTATGTTTGAAATTAAATGCATATTTAAAAGATAATTATCTTTAAAGAAAAAAATTTATTACAAAAAAATGTATAATTGAAACTTTAAATATGATTTATACAATCGAATTAAATTACTTATATTTAAATTTATTAAAAAAATGAACAATAATCATTGTTAAATGAGTAAATAAATAGAAAGTTTATCGATTTATTATGGCCGACACTTTTAAACTGGAAATTCTCATTTTATGACGACGTCGTAAAATCGTAAATCATTATCTTAATACGTCGAGAATTGAAGGAAGAATTAATGGAGTCTCTGCAAATTCACTCTAAAAGAGAATCGTTAATATTAATATTATTTAAATTGTCAAAAGTCTTTAAAAATAAAACAATTTACATTAATTGATTCGAAGAATAAGAAATCCAAAAAATTCATAGATAATAAAAACATCTAATTATAAAATGTTTGATTTTTTGTAAAAATATTAATTATGTAATTTTTATTTAAAAATTATATTTTTATATGGCTTTTGTAAGTTTTATTCATTTTATACTGAGAATATTTAATGTAAAAAGAAATATGCGGCTTAGCACATCAACCTTTGTTAGATTAAATAAAAATGTTTCTTGATCAATTGCATTCTTCCAGACTGGCCAAGCATCAACCAACAGCAAACATTTTTTGCCACTTGAAATTTTTTAATAAAAAGAGTATTACAATCATAATATATTTTATAAATATGTATAAGTGTTTCATGGGGCTTTTGGCCGAGATGTCGCTTTTTTCAGAATTATATCTTTTCAGAGTATTTATTGATATTAATTATCATACTTAAAACAATGGTGGGATCAGTAAAAAGATTTTTTATATTAAAAAATTAATTAATAATCATTTGAAAATCTCTGTTATAAGTTATAGCATTAAATAATTGTAAACACTAGTAAATAAATAATTATTATAACAAAAAAATCGAATAACAATAAACCAAAAATGTTCATAAAAACAATTTGGCTTAGATTATAAATGAAAAGATCAGTTACTTTAATCATAAGCTATCAACATTAAAAAAATTTAAAGTAAAAATATTATTTATACATAAATTGAGCAATATTAAACCAACGAAATCACTAACGAGGGGAACATCCCTTGCTGTGACCACTCAGATCACTTTTAAACTATGCCTATCGTGTAGAGCACCATCGATTTACTCTTGTAAATTTTCGGCTTTTTTCCCCCGCCCACACAATGAAGGGTCAAAAAATGCAATTGAAATTTTTGCATGTTTTCTTAAAAAACCTCCGCGCAGGGACTTTAAAAAATCATATCTTAGCTCAAAGTTGGACAAACTCTAAGATTTTTGCATCAAAAAATTGAGAAAAACAGGTAGAACCTAGAAAAACCTGTTTCCTGATTTTGAAAAAAAAAATTATTTTGTTAAAAAAAGTGATGAGCTGGGGGCGACCATCACCACTAATACCGTTTAAATTTACAAAATTTTTAAAGCTAGTGATTTATTCTTATTTTTAAAAAATTCTACCTGTTTT
>MEIZ01000048.1:57809-84419 GCA_001723225.1 Globodera ellingtonae
TAATATTGAATAAATGATTACATTTTTTTGTTATACAACTTATCTCTCTCCCTGTGATAATCAATCAACCAACCCTTCTTATTTTTTGTCTTATTGTTATTTCTAGAGGTTTAAATTATCAAATTCTCGGCTAAATAAAAATTATTTTTAAAAAAGACCTATAATTCTTTAAAAAAACGATTATACAGTAAAATGTCATACAACAGCGAATTAACTTGACAAATTTATAGTTTACTTTTCGTCATATTTACAAAATAAATTGTAAACTTTATTTTCTTGCATCTAAACAATTATTTTGTTGTGATAAATCCGCTAGAAAATTTACTAATAAATCGTTTCTTGTAAAGTAAATTATAAAAGCATTTTTGAATAAAAAAACCTTGCTCGTTAATTTGTAAAAAAGAAACTACTTAATCTTAACTGATTCAATCGTGACCCAACGGAATGGAAAATACAAAATGATTCCAAAAATATTGTGCCACATCCTTTAGAAGTGCAGAACAAGTGCAGGCGATGTTCCTGTCAATGCTAAGAAGTGCCAGTCATAGTCTGTGTAGAGCCATAAATAAACTCTAATCGGCATACATATTATTAGAAGTATAGCTTTTGGACTTTTTCCCTGCATTCTGAACAGATGATATCAGCGCGTGCATTTCCCCTTTATTTGCTGAGAGATTTAAACCGACCGTGAACGATCCTATTTTATACAGTGAAAAAAACAAAGTTATGCTAAATATCCGAATAATAATTAATGAATAACTAATCTTTAAAGATAACTAGATAAATAAAAGTTAACAAAGAAAACAATTTTTTATACAGTGAAAAAAACAAAGTTATGCTAAATATCCGAATAATAATTAATGAATAACTAATCTTTAAAGATAACTAGATAAATAAAAGTTAACAAAGAAAACAATTGACTAAGTAAATAAGAAATTGCAAAAATATGAAGACAACATATTGTTAAATATTTATAAATATGACCCGAAATACTATTTTCCTCAACGCCTCCGTGTGGGCAATAAGATAATACCTAAATACAAAATATTAATTATCATCACTATAAAAAATAAGGATTTAATTCAAATTAATGAATATATCGAAGTTATAATAAAAAATAAACAAAAATCCAATATTAAAAATGATAGATTTTAACATGTTATAATATTTTATCCCCATCTGCGAATTTTATTTAACACCAACTAAGACGTTAAAACGATAAAAAAGTCAGACACATCGTCGGTACTAAATAAAAAAAGACATTATTGTGCACGCAACAAGTCGAGTAATTCTGGCAGGCATGCGCAATTTTACTAATAAAATCTAAAAATTAGTACATCTACTACGTCAACTTTATTTAATATTGTAAATTTTCGTCACAGCTATCACCGGTATAATTCCATTAAGTGAAGCACAAAGCAGCATGTTTTTCTGCAACCAAAAATATTGTCTAAACCAAAAATGTATGCATAATCCTTATTTTAAAATAAAAAATCTCCCTAAGCGCGTTAATCGAAGATGATGGAATCATGGAATCACCATATTCACAAGTGGAGGGCACAATCACGACTACGTGAAATATGAAATCACAGATTTCGATATACAATCCACGCCGAAGCTTATTTTTGATGAAATATTGATTAATATTTTTTTATTAAATAAAAATAATAAATGATTTAATTTAAAATAAAAACTTTAAATAATTAACAATAATTATTATGCAAGGAACGGAAAAACGACCAACTTGATAACATGATCAAGGATGCAAGACATATAATAAAATTAACTTTAAATTCAAAATATAATTTCCATGCAATTTTTAAAATATTTAAAAGTAGTTTTTAAGCAATTACAATATAAGTATTTAAAATATWAAAAAACAAATTTTTTACGTTTATTTTTATTGGTTACTATTGCATTTTTAGCAGTTTAAAGTATACTTACTAATGCAATTTTCATTTAATCAAGAGTTAATTTTTTATCAACTTTAGTTTTCCTTTTGTAAATACTAAAGAGATTAAGTTTTAAAAATTTTATCAAAATTGTTGGCGCTAACATCATGTTCAAATTACTTAATTTTACAAATTTTTAAAATTGATTTGCGCTTAACGCTTAATGGCATTTAAATTTTATTTCAAATAATGAAACTCATTTTTAATTTCTTATTTATCATTTGCTAGTAATAGTTTTTTAAGTTATTTAAAGAGTATCTTTAGATATACATATATTATTTAAAAACTTAAATAGTTAATAATTAKATTTTTTAAAATTTCTATTAGACTTGTGTTATATCGGTTGTATCTGCTTAAATTATAAATCATATTTTATTGCTGTACAGTTGCCAAATACAATAATCAGTAAAGTCTACTGAATTAATCATTAATTTATTCTCAAATCAAATATTTCGATTGTTTTTTTGCTTTTAATAAAATGGATTTTTTTGTTATTTTATGCAAAATACACTTTAAATTTGTTCAAAAATTTGTTTGCGGTTTAATTTTTAATATGTGTATAAAAGTTTTGCCTTATTTAATTAATTGATTAATATGATTTGAAATTTTGCATATTGGCTTTTTGAAATTCATTTAAACAAAATTAAACTCATTAAAAACCTTTTACAAGAAAAGTACACACTTTTATTTATTTATTATTCAACCAAATTWAAAAAAAAGCCATACCGACCAATTATAATTGCTATTTGCTTAATTAAGTTATATTTAAAGTTTTTTTAATATTATATATAAGAACTGTTTTCCAAATAGCTTATATATGTAAGTGTTAACTAAACAAATGCCAGCCATACCAAATTAAAATCACATCTCAAATAAGTGAAAGATATGTCAACAAATACAATATATTTATTTTTCGCATAAAAACTAAATGCAAAATATGTATAATTCATTAGACTTTAAAGAAACGAATGATAAAAYCAAGATAAAAAAATCATTGCAAAATATCAATATTTTTGAATCAAGATTTAGATAAAATAACTTTAATCGAAGATTTCTTAAATATTAATTTGTATAAAATACCAACTAATTAGAGACTACATTTTTTTACAATTAACAACATAATGTAAAAAATTAAAGAGCATGGAAATATTAAAATTAATTAAAAATCTATAAAATAATAAATGCACTCTTAGCTTGCAGCTTTAATTTGGATAAACAATTATATTGAAATTAAGGATAACCACCTTAATCGTTCAACTAATAAAAAAGTTCGTCTTTTGAAACCATTCAACCACTTCAATATAAATTATAGCTCCTCCTTCTTAAAATGCATATAATTCAAAACCGTCCGTTGTTTCCGCAATTTTCTGGGCACATCCCGGTCGCAAAACTATTCGAAGTCTTTTTTAGTTTTATATTTTGTTGTTCTTAACAATTTATTTGAAGTAGTAAATTTTAGATTTAATTCTAAAGATTTTAAAATTAAAATCGGCGTTGTGACTTAGTATATATGTATGTTACAGTTACTTTAGTTTTTGTAGTACAGTTTATCAATTTACATTTTGTTTATCGTAGTTTATCGCGTCGTTTTCGTTTTGGCTTATCTGGAACAGGAACAGATGCAAAAATAAGTAAGAAAAAAAATTATAGAAAAAAAATTATAGAAAAAAATCACCATTTAATGTTATTGCACAACTGTATTTATAACCTTGGTTTTTTAAAATATTATTGAATTTCTTAATTATAATGGGTCTCCTGAGATTTGCAATTCAGGTCCGTTTCGTCTGCATCTGCCGCCAATGAGTTCATTGAAGATGCTTCTGCTTCAATAATATATTTTWAAAATAATTTAAACAAAATTTTGTTAGTTTAAGAAAATGTAATAAAACATTATAATTACTAATTACATTTGACAAAATACTATTGATTAATTATTTTSCCCTGCCTTTTCTCCGACAACGACAAGCTTCACGTGTCCTTCTTATTCAGAAATTACCCCATATTTCAAAATCTTCCGARTTTCATATGATTATTTAATGAATAATTTTTTGCGTAAAATGTCTTCCTTTAAGTTAATTATTGTTTTTGTATTATATTTTATTATACTAAAATCTCTAAAACTAGCATTATTTGGTTACTTCATTTAACAATTAGAGATTTGATATTATTTAATCAATTTATGTTTTTCAATTTCTTTTATGTTTTTTTGCCAGAGAGAAGTGTTAATATATCCTGTGGAAATGTTGTCGTGTATTTCTCATTAAAAAAAATTTAATATCGCCACTGTTTTTTAATAGCTTTGATTAATACTAAAAAAAATTATTTAAATGTTTTTATTTATAATCGTTCATTCGTTGTTTTTATCAATTTAATTAATTTATTTATCTTAAAGAATTAGAAAATCGGAAACGCATATTTAAATATAGAAAATTGATTAAAAGCATCACTTGGTGAGTCATTTATCAATATTATCAATGTGTAGGTATGTATGAAGAACATAAACCAGCTTTCAGGAAAATTAATTTATTCTTGCATTCATGTTTGATGCTGGTTATTTATATTTTTACAATTAACTAATAATTAAATTTTTTTTATAAATAGGTAGCTTTTTTTTAACTTTCATAACACGACCCCCAGCTTTCTGGTTTTTATTTAATTTATTAAATTTTTATTCATCTATTAAACTTAATTTATTTATGTCTAATGTTTATAGTATTTTTTACATGCTATTTTTGCTTTTAAGAAGGCGTTCGATCGTGTTCATCTTCTAACAGGGCTTTTTCAAAATATTTTCTTATTTTTTTAATGAATTTATTAGAATTATGATTCAATTCTTTCGGCATAATATTATAGATTTTTTCTTCATTAATTTAAATATTGAATATTCTTATGAAACCTCAAATTAGGGGCTTAACAAGGTCTCCAAGTGTCAGTTTGTTCTGGCGCATCAYGATTAACCACCWGCATCACTATCATTATTTTTTATTCTGCGACACAGACMAAKTCGTATTATATTGATCACAGGTCAATTAAAAAATTGTTCAAAATGATAGTTTAACCGTATCAAAATATTTTTATAAAAATGCCGAAAATAAAATAGACGGGAAATATGGGATGTGCACAAAAAATTGGTCCGCGTGCTATTTTGTTTAAGCGGTAAATATAAAGGATAAATACTAATGAAAAAAATACTAATAAATAATATGTAAATAAAATTTATAAATTAACAAATAAATAAATAAAACCACGCCAAAATTGTTTATAATGAAACAATCAAAACTTTTTCATATACAATAAAATTAAAATAAATAGGCAMATTGGCTACAGTGCAAAAGGAATTGAAAATAAAAAATTGTTACATTAAATATACGTTGTTTTGAAATTTTAGAAAAAATTATTAAAGAAACTTTTAATTTTAACACCCAATTATTTAAATACTTAAAACATAATTACAAAAAAATATATAAAAGCATTTTAAAGATAGTAACTTTTATTAATGGATCATCATTTAAAAGCTTCTATATCTTTTATTTGCTCGGTCAGAAGTTAAGTACATCCGCAACAATGCAATGATAGCTGGCTCAACGAGCAGCAAGTTCAACATAGGTACTCATCACAGCGGAAGACAAAATAGTTGAAAGCAATTTTGYAAATTTTAACAAAATTCATAKGAAAAGTTCTTTTTTTTTGCAAAATATCGAAACGTTGTCGACCAGCAAGATAGCTTAAAACGGACAATAGGTACTGCCTATAATTGTAATTATAAAATTATAAAATACAAAATTAAAATATAATTTTTTTTCTATTTATCAGAAAAACTCGTAAAAAATAAAAAAATTAACAAAAAGCACCAAAACATTTTAAAATCTTTATAAATTGAATATAAAAAATTTGAAAATATAGCTCATCGATTTTTCAAATTTAAAGTTTGAGTTTGAGCCCTTCCCAAATGCAGACATATTATCTACAATTTCCAAACTTCGGGTTATAAAAAAAATACAAATGTAGAAGCATGGCAAATACGTCAGTATATTAAGGTGTTCCTGAATCTTATTCGGTTGTAAAAATATTATGTTAATGAATGTGCCGATTATTTATCGTTATCATAACGGATGAAATCCTTAAACGATGGACAAAGTCAATTTTAAAGAATTAGTTATTTAATTTATTTTAAATTTACTCAAATTTAATTCTTACATCAATTACAACACGGGCGGCAACATTGTTCGTTTCTTTTTTTACGTCAAATGGCTATTGAAATCAAAAACTAAACAACTTATTAATATATTTCTAAAATTAATGAACAAGTAAATGATTAACCTTGTTAATGCATAAATATAAAATCAAATTAGAACTAATTTTAATACTCCGCGCCGAGCTTTCGATTTTTAATTTAAAATTTTTAGTGAAGCCTTTAATTTTAATGGTAACTTAAATCAACAAATAATTTCATTTTCCCTGTCAAATCAGATGATGATTTCAGTTCCGCGACAACAACGAAAACTAAAGTAATTGCTATTTTCGCCAATTTTATTATTATCTAAAAAGCTAACGTTTTAACCAACTTAACTTTATTAGTGCAAAATATTTCAGTTAAAATTTGCTTTAGTCTCAACGAAAAAACCTAAATAAACCTCGATGACTGCATCTTAATTATATTATAAATGACAATTAGCTTTAAAAATAGCAAAATAATCTGTAAAACAAAACACATTAAAAGAAGAAGCAAATAATTTMCTTGAATYAAATTTTGAAAGTTTAACACTGGTCCAATAAATAAGTTATATATATTWAAAAAAATGTTGTATATCATTTGTCAAATCATTGTGTATCCAATAATTAAATTAATAACGTAAGCCCTATTAAAACGGGCTTTTAAAATCTTAAAAAAAAAATTAAATTAAACCATATTTCTCATCAAATAAGGCCCAGGACATCAAAAATTAAAATACCCGTGGCTAACCGAAAAGCAACTGGCGCCGCGTAGTTTTTCTATTTTTTAAAATTAAATTTGAATGAGAAATAAAATGCTTGCTGCAAAAGCACTTTCAGCTCAGGCATCAAGTAATATAAAAATAAACATTTAACAAAAATTTAAAAAATTTATAAACAAACAAAAGTGCAACAGAATTAAAAAGGGGTTTCGCGTTTTACAGAGATCATGTCCAATCACCAAATGATGCAAAAATATATTGTTTTATGGTTTAACAACGATTTCCTAAATAATCTTTCAACTACAACATCTTTAGAACAAAAAATTTAAACAATACAAGTAAATTTTAAAAGTTAATTTTAATAATAATAATAAATGAAAATAAATAATGACTTTAATTCAAAGTAAAAAAATAAAAAAATTTACACCCAAATTGTATGTTAATCCAAAAAAGCATTACATGTTTCAAGAAATACAAAATTAGGTTCTCCCGGGAGATAAATATAAATAACTTAAAGTTCGGGAAACCTTCAATTAATTAAAACGTTTATTATCTCGAAAACAATAAAGAACAATTTCTTTTAAAAATTATTTCATAATTAATCAAATTTATAAATGCGAAAAATATCCAATAAACATTCATATCGGATAGAATATAAATTATTCTTCAATCGTCAATGTTTCCAGTCAGATGTTGGTAAAACACAAATTAATTTTATAAATCACACAAAAAAATGCTGCATAGAAAAATTTTTCCTTTAAGAAATTTAATTTAGATTTTCACATATATTACTTTGACTAAAGCTTTTCAACATAATAAAATATTTCTAATTAACAAAAAAATATGAGTTAAATCAAAAAATAAAATACCGTACAAAACAAATTTATATAACAAAACAAATAAAGCAAATATTAAATTTCAGTATTTTAAAAAAATAATTTGTTCGCACTCCGACGTTGGCAGCTGTTTTAACATAAATCTTGATGATACTTAAATACAGTGAAAAATACAAACAAAACTGGGTTCTAAACAAATATGCCAAATTATTGTTTACAGAAAGCAAATTAATATAATTCATACAAAAATTTTTATTTACCAGAATTGCGGAAAATTTGTCAAACAATGGCCAGATCAAATTCAACCTTTGAATGGTTACGATACCTTTACGCGATCGCTTTAAATTATCAGAATTAACTTTTTATATAATTTAATGTACAACAAAACATAAAACAAAAATATGAAATGCAGTTAAAAATATTTCAATGATGAAATAATTTAAAACCTTAATTTGTTGATTAAATAAATTCCAATTCACATATATAAACAAGTGATAATATGCTGTTTTTATGTTAGCGTTAAAAACTAAAAAATTAAAAAATGTCGTGTTTTAAAAATACCACAAATAAAAAGAATACCAAAAGCGTTTTTGATAATTTGATAATGTATTTGCTTTAAAAATAAACAAAATTTGATAAAAAATTGCAATTTATAAGGCCGACTAATATTTAATTGAAAAAACAATATTATTTATGGTCATTGTAACATAGATTATTATTTTGTTTTTTATGTTTATTCTTAAATTAAAATATAAAATAAAATAAATAATAGTTTTTGTATTCAAAAAATTATTGGGTTTGTTTTCGACCGAGAAAATATGGAGATACAAATATGAAAACCTAATATCATCGATGTGAAATATATTAATTAATAATAGCCTCTAAAATTATGCACTCCCGGTGGGGCCACTACAGCACGTCGACTTCTGTCGCCATTGCCGTGTAACAAGTGCTAAAAGATATAAATTTTATGATTTTAAATCAAGAAAAATGGTAATATTTTAAATTATAATCAAAACATAAGGCACAAACGTGCGGTGCCGCACCATACTACAATAGCATATTAACAAGGTGGAAATATGATTAATGTATAGATAAAAAAACATGTACTATACTAATGATTTTATATGTTAAAGAAAATAAAATTTTAAACAGAAAATAATTAAAACCTAAATAAATTTAAAACGTGATAAAGAGGGCAAATTTAGCATTTAATTATAGATAAAAGATTGTTCATCAGTAAAAATTCACAATGAAAACCCGATTCTATTTTGAGATTAATCGCGCAACTTATGGGTGTGAGGGCCAATGTTAAAGATTCGTATATTTCTACAAAGACGATTGCAAAATTTAAAAAGAACTAACATATCGATATATCGATAACTAGCAATAAGCTTAAACATTTTTTTTTCGCAATTTAAACAAGCAAATAATTTTAACTTCAAATATTTATTTGAACTATTTAAAATTTACTCTATTTACAATTTCTTTAAAAAAAGAATAATATTTTAATCTAATTTAAAAATATGTTAATGAGATTTTTGTCTTTTTTTATTATATTTTTTGCTTTAAAATAAGTAACGATGTTATTATATTTTTTTATTTCTAAATCTATTTTTATTTTAATATTTGGTATGACCTTTGTATTTTTTTACACATATATCATGGAGTATGGGTTGATTTAGGTTATCTGTTAAGTAATTTATTGTTTTAAAAATTAGTTATCGGCTTGATACTTCGTTTTTTACATTAATATTATGGTTAATAAATTTGGCATATTTGAAGTATCAAGCATTCGTCTCTGCTGGCCTAAAAAACATATTTCTTTATTGCGCTAGTATATGGTGCTATTAATAAAAATTAACAAAACATATTTAAATATAAAGTGAAATATTCTCCTGAATTTATCCCATTATTGAAAACAATTTGCAATATTTACCAAAAATGTCTTCAATTTAATTTAATTATAATTGAGAACCTTTACTGTAAAATTTGATTTTCAACAGAATTTCCCTATAGCATGAATTTGTAAGATTACACGATTATAGATGATTTTAGCATCGTAAGCTTTTTATACAATGTGTTCAACAACAACTTCGCATTTGCATCTGCCCATGGCGAGAAGGCACCGGATGAATAAGTGGGGGCCGCTTGACACATCCAAATACCGTATAACGGTTTTAAATAAACTTGCACTATGCCATAAATACCAAAACGAGTATCCTTAATATAATAAAAGAAATAAATCCTAAAATGCATTCGATAATCTTATAAGATACTAGTCTGGACAGAGAGCTCATCCTACAGCTCAGACAGCAGAGACATGATCGCAAAGAGAGACGTCGCGATCACAAAATTAAAACTTTTTTTGCAAACTAAATTAAGAATTATATCTTAATTTATATTTCAAAATTTTTCAAATTTAAGATTAAAATAAAATGAGGATCGATTATAGATGTGTATAAGAGACAGATATAAAAGGATGTAATATTTTTTTATATAAAAAAAATTGTATTAAAGGTTATATATAGTTAATAAAAAACCATCAAATACGTTAATTATCTAAAACTTTCAAAATATACACAATTAAATAAATAAAATTGGATCCACATAATCTTTGAAAAATTCTTAATTATTAAGTATGTTTTTCATTTAATATAAAATAATCAAAGTATAATAAAAGCTTTAAAAATTTAAGTCTATGCAGAATCCAGAGTTTGCGCATCAACAAGAAATAAAAACTAAGTTTATCAAAATTTGAACATATTAGCTATTTCAATTTGAACTATAATAAATGTTTTATTTTAATAAAGCAGAAGAAAAATACAAAGTTATTCTCTGCTGCTAATCAATTTATTTATTTAAAACATGAACTGAAAATTTACTAGAATATATCCATCGAGAACACCATTTATATTTTTCAATATAACAAAATTCTAATCAACAAATCTGCTCATTAAAAAGCAAATTATGTATGCGTGAGATAAACCAATTTAATAAACGTACCTATTTGAAAGCACCTATAATTTTAAATAAAAATCTACCTAAAATTTAAAAAAAGTTTTAAATCTTTATAATATGCAATAATAGAAAAATTCAAAATCATATTGGACGATTATGAATTACAACAAGCTGGCCCCGAAAACGAAATTTGTCGTGGTGTATTAAAATATAACAAAGTTTTCAATATGAAGATTAATTATTAAATTTGTCAATGTCAAAAATATATAAAGATGTTTATTAAGGAATACACAACATTTATAATTAAAAACGGCAAAAATACAAATTAAACCAATTAACTCGTCTCAATTTTTAATATTTAAAGGTTCTTTTAAGGTTTTATATTTTACCAATTCAAATAATTAATATTTTATTTTAAATCAAAATTTTTAAATTAAATTTTTATGAAAAAAAACTTTTTCTTAACTGGATCGATGCAATAATTGTCATTTATTTGATCTGATAAATATTCAATCTATAAAACCAACAATATTGATAATAAATAACTCGATAAATGAAAAAAAAATCAAAATTTCTATTCCATTGCTGCTGTACCTTAGAGCAACGCGTCTGAATGATCAAGTATTGCACATGTACTTTCAGAACCCCATGTGTTTTACAATACAGAAAAAATGATTAATTATTTAAAATATTTATTCTAATATTCAGGAAAAAGTACCCCGATAAAGGCTAATAAATAATCAACAATTTTGTAACTGTTTATTTATCAAAAAAAGCTGGGAAATATTGTTATTTGAGAAAGCAGTCGTTTAAACTACTAAAGTTGGCATGTGACAATTTCCTTTCTTTAATTCACTCCAAAAACATTGAAATAAATAAATAATATATTAAAAAATATTTTAAAGCTTATTTTTATAGCTRATTTTTGTGACGCATTGAATCAATTCACTAAATAAAACATCGGTACGTTGAGTGTGCTTTATTTCGTTAAACCCGCACTGACATCATTATTTAAATATTAGAAAATAAAATTAATATAATCCCTTGGCAGTATATACCAAAGATGGTTATTCATAAAATACCAATATTTGATACGGTGGAGCTGTTTAGATATATGAACACAATGTMGTTTATAATTTTTATRTTATCGCAAACTCCAAWCAATAAAATAAAAAWATGGATAAAAAACTATTCATATCAATTAATATCCGTAAAAATTTAAATGATTATGGTTGAAAATCGGCACGAGTAAATTGCCAAACAACGGAGACTGCTTAACACCCAGGATTATATCAGCATATTAAAACGCCGGTCAATGGTCTAACTCGCATCCAAAAAGTAAGAACAACGTTACGCGCACAAAAAAGAAAATTCGTTTAAAGATGTGAAGATAAAAATTTGAAAAAGGCCAATTCTTCATTTTTTGAAAGTATGAATTTTGCTTAGATGGCGTTCAAATGTCTTAAAAAGGAATATGGCCTAGTATGTGGCCGAGTGTTTGCACAAATCGGGCAGGAAACTGCATCAATCAAAAGTCCACCACAGAGTCGACGTCCATCAACGCCATTGAGTCTATCAAGAATATAGACTTAGGCATATTCTAGACGCAAAGAACTAATCGAACACAAAAATACAAATTGCTAAAAATTGTTTAAATAAATCATCAAACTTTTCAAGTAAATCGCAAAGCAGATTAATCTAAAGAAACAAACCAAAACCAAAGGGCAAGCAAAACAACATGTAAGACACCAAGACTTAACTTCAATATTAATTTTAAAGTTTACAAGATAAACATTAAAAAAGCTTATATTTCTAGCTCAATAATATTACGTTTATACGAAAGAAGAAAAAAATTGACTCAATAAATTAATTTAAATATAGATATTATTTCAACCGAAAAATCTAAATAGAGTAATTGCAATAAAATATTAAATTTACTCGTTTAAAATGTAACAATTATTTTTATATCCGATGAGAATAATTAAAAAACTAAAAAAATAGTAATGTTTAAGGTATTCTTTTTAAAAAACGTGATTCGAGAACATGAAATTGTGTAAAAAATTTAAAAACCAAATTTCTTTTTCAAAAATATCATTATAAAAATCTTGTTATTAATTAATATTCAAAAACAACCTAACTTACATAATTATTTTAATTATTTAACTTGTAATTAAAATTGACCGATCTAAACCTTTTTAATTGATTTTAATAGTGTATTCAATTATTGTGGCAAAATTTAAAAAAAAGTTACACATTATCTGTTAACCATATTAATAAGCGGTAGTAAATTAAAAAACCGCTTCTTTGATTTGCAGTTTATGGGTAAAATAGTGTATAATATTTGTTCTTTCAAAAATAAATAAAAAATAAGAAATATGTCATAAAAATTTATATTAAAATTGTGTGTAAAAGAGACAAGTTGAGATAGTTTACCTTTTTATCGAAATCAGCAAAATAGTGATAACAACCATCCCATGTGCGGGAGAAGTTGGCGAAGGCGGCTCCGGTTCTGCTGCAAAATTTTCATAAAATCACTAGAATCATTACTAATATTAAATAAAATAATTACAATGTTATAAAATAAAATGTGTTACCAAAGTTTGAATATCTAGAATTGAAAATAATTATAAATATAAAGACGCCGGCCCTTACGACGCCCCGCAGAGTTTGCATTAAAGGAACATGTAATATCTTATTTTGGAACAACTATATGATATAATTTAATAAATATATGCGATTATCCATAAAAAAAAGAAAAAAGAAGACCATCCAATACTATTTTGTAAATAAATTTTCTTCGTAAATACCACATCGGAAGAAAAAATAAAAAGTATTGATTTGAGTTGATTCAGATATAAATAAAATTAAAATTAATACATAATTACCTACCATTAAATTTTACTAAATACATTAAAATATGAAAATGTTACAAATACAAAAATGAAGTTATCGCAAAATTAATTAGTATTGAACCGATAAAAAAAATATTTAAAAAACAAATAAATGAATCGACTATGGCAATTATAATATTAAAAGGAATTTTTTAAATCTACATGAAAATAAAAATATTATTGTATAAAGAATTACTTATAAGTCAAGTAAATATAGGAATAAATTATTTATTCGGACAAAAAAACAATAAGTTTTTAATGATAAGAATTAAAACAAAATTTGATTCAATGCCCTGCCTTTCGACACTCGATGGGGCACAGACCGCGTTAAAATCTGCGCCAAAAAGTAGGCGCCCTCTAAAATACAATTTAAAACAAAAAAATGTTAAAAATTTTAAATTATTATCAAGTCAGAATATACATTTAATCTTACCTCCTCAATTATTATATTAAGAATAATAAAAATGTAGCTGATGAACCATCATTTGTTCATTTTTGGAATACCCATTTATATCGTATAAAAGTTGAAGTTTTAAAATATATATAACATAATTTGTTTTTGTATCCGACGTTTTTATTTCATTTACATGCCATGGATGGTCATTTTAGCTTTAAATTGTAACTTTCATGGCGTAATTTGCGCAATTTGTGTTTTCTTATTTTTTCCAATGTTCATATTTAATGCGTCAAGTTGAAGTTCCTGCTTTTAGATATTAAATTTAATATCAACATCTTGAGCCAATTAGTAATTAGTAAAAGATCATTTTTCTTAAAATGCATGATTAACTTCAAGACCTACCAGTCTTTCCTCAGAGTCCGCGCAGCCGCACGTTTCTTAAAGATTTGCTTAGACGAAAACTATCTCTATTAAAATAAACATTATGTTGAATTAATTGAATGTGCACACTGTACCTAATACAATTTTGTAGTTGAATTGAATATAATAGTTATTTTTTATTAATGGAGAGTGCCTACTTTGTTGATCCAATACAGTGTTCATCAAATACAATTCGGTAATTATATATTACTCGCTACCTTTGATCGTCACTTCGAAATTTTTCATGGATAGATGGCGAAAACGGAGCGGTTCTCTGAAAAACTTCTTTTTTGTAATTTTCTATTTAAACATTTTGCGTTAATGCTAAGTTAATAGTTGTTTAATTTCCATAATTTTATTTGAATTTTTGAGTTGCAAGTAGAATTCTTTAATTAATATTTAAATTACCGTCCTCAAAAATTTCGTTAAAACAAAAAAATTCTTAAATTCAAGCTATTTGAAAATTGTATATTTGAATAATAAAAATTTAAAAACTTCCAATAATATAAAAATTAAAAACTTTATTGCCCTGATGGCATTCAAATAATCTCTCCCCTTGGGCATAAAACGATTATCGCCGAAATGAACAAAAGGCGGCTGCAGCAGCACCACAGTATCCTTGGGCCAATGGACGAACCGGATGCGAATTATGACGCTTACAAATTAGCCCCACCTCCAAAGAAAAAACTATATAGAATAATAATCCAAAAAATAAAACAAAATTAAAAATGTAACAAAATGAATAAATATTGGGCTATTTTTCCCCAATTAACCAGCTTTTGATTATGGTAGTGGCAGCCATTTGGTGGTGGTCGAGCAGTACCGAAGTTTTTTAAACAATGTAACGATTTAAATTTCTGTAACCATTACACAGTTGCATGATATACTAATGTAATGAACATTTATTTAATTAAATTTTTACAACTAAAAATAGACAAAAAAATCATTTCATAAATATAAAACTTATTCTCCTGCTGGCACAAAAATTTCAAATAAAAAAATTATTGAAAATTCAAGTAGCTAATATTATGTAAATTTTATCGTTGCCGCAATTATTTTCATAACATGGCCAAAGAAATTTAAAATTGAACAGGGCAAAAATTCGCCTTTTCATTTGAATTAGGAAAACAATTGATGCCAATTTAGTACCTTTTAATACTAAATATATTTGGTGTTGCGTTTTTTTTTATTTTTTAGTTTAAAATTTTTGTTACACATATTTTACTTATGATTTTTTATTTTGCTTCTAACACTGTAATTATTTTATTTCCAATAACAACGCGAACTTGAACATTGTTTTTGTTTCTAATTAAATTATTTTATAGACTTTTCTTTATTGAAATAAATCTTAATTTTTAATTTTACAAAATGATATTAGATAGTTTAATTAGGGATTTAGAAATTATTTTGTATATAAAGTTTTTAAAACAAAAGAAGAATTTATGTCATTTTAAACTTTTTATCATCAGTAGTGATTTTTAGTACGTAATTACTGATCACAATACCAACAAATCACCAAGAAATGAATTTAAGGAAATTCGAACTTAAGAAAATGTGTTACAATTTCAGCTCTAAAATATTAGCCATTTTCGATGTTTTTTTTAAACAAAAAAAATCATAAAGGAAAAATATTAATGTTTCAAATTTTAGCGTCTAAAAGTCACCGACTCAATTTGTTAATAAAAAACGCAAAATTGTAAAATAAACGAGATTTAGGGTTGACAAAGCCAATTTTATACTTATACAATTCGTATATTTCATATTAATGATTAATCTTTTTTTTAATAAATCTCGATGGTTATACAATAGAACACGGTTTTATATCATAAATGTATTTATTACCACCCAAATGTATACACTATTTAAATATCATGAATATTTTTATAAATTTATTAATCATTAGCGTTCATTGCTTTCTCGTCTGTTTTTTCATAAATATTCATTTAGTCAAATTTGATTTAAATATTATCTGTATTCAAATAAATTATTGATACGTAACACATAATTGCTCTGCGTTTTCAAAAAAGTGGGCTAAAACAAATATAATATAAAAGCAGCATTTTTTTTAATGATTAAAATAAACATTGTTGTGAAAACCTGGACGTTTTTTTTAATTTTGACTTTGACTAAATTAATGAATCAAATGTTAAAAAATCTAAAAACCAACATTTGTTAAAATAAATTTAATCACCTTATAATAAGATTATTAATAAAAATTCAATTCAAAAACAAACGACTGACTCTAAAATTATTATATTTTAAAGTATTTCTAAAATAATTCCTTTGTCGATAAAGTAATCAAACCTTTCGAAAACCAGAAAGGACAGGAAATGCGCAAGAGCTCCCGGTTAGCACAGAGCATAGGCAATAAAATGTGTGAATCAAAATTACAAAAAAAAAAAATTAAATATTTTATTTGATAAATGAGCCTGTAGAAATAATATACATTATGTTATTTAACTACAAAAATAACGTATTCAATTAAATGTGAAATGTCGTTAACCTGATCAAACAGATTAAAAATAATAAATTCTAAATCAATCATTATAAAATTAATTAAGTTTTTAAACAATCTCTACTTTAAAAGAACAGAGAAACGAAGAATCAGTCTTGAAAGTTAACGTTAGTTCATCTAATTCTAGATTAAAAACCCCTGTTATTTAAAGTAATAATCATTTTGACCTTAGTCGATAATTTCAAGTTATTAGTTGTCATTATAAATTTGCTAGTTAAATTTAAAACCGTTGAATATCAATTAACTTAGAAATTATTAAAAGTTTCGTCAAGGTAGAAATTATTAAAAGTTTCGTCAAGGTACATTTCACCTCCAGAACAAGAAAATTAAATTATAACAAAACAATATAGATGAATAAATTTAAACAACAAATTAAAAAGCACTATTATAATTTTTACCTATCAAATATTTAAAAAATTAATAGATTTTTTGGGTTAACAAAATATATAAAATAGAAAAATTTATAAATAATTTACAAAACAAATTACCTAAATCTTTATTAATAAATGCTTGAATTATTATAGGCAGATGGTTTTCAATTATGCGACAAAAGGTTAAAAATTATTTATGAAAACGTCAAGTGACATATTAATTTAACAATTAAACAAAAACTCAAGGTCGGATGATTAATTCTCAAGTTGTATAAAAAAATTTAAACTATTTATATTTATGTATCTTTACATAAAATATTAAATCATAATTTTTTAATTATAGTACAAACAGCGACATTTTAATTGGGTAACAAATTAACGTTTTCTGATTATACGCACTTAAATTAAATTCATTTAACTTCAAACCCAAGAAAATTGCTCCATTTCACCAGCTATAGTCATCAGGATTCCCTCCTTTTTCATAATCGTTGTGATAAACGTATAAGCCAGAAAAACTATAATAATTTAATTACGCTGCCCTGTATAGCTCAACAACTGAAATTCCATTCCAACTATTTCGAAAATTCTTGATGATTTCGAACAGTATCACATAATGATAATAAATTACGAAAAAATATAATGCAAGAATATTTAATAGATGTAATTCTAAAGAATTTCATAAGGAGTCAATGTTTTAAAAAAAGTTATTTTTGACAAAATTAATTGAAAACTATCAATTAAATGAGAAATCCACGCAAGCCCGGATATATTAAATAAGACAAATACCAACTAATTAAATGTCTGATTGTGAGAAAGCTTTGTAAACTATTTCTAATTGGCTTGATGATAAATTAATGACCGAACAAAGTTGAGCAAATTTAAATTTTGTAAACAATAATATCCCGATAATAAATCAAAAATAGAGCTTATAAAATATTCAAGAAATAGAATTACAGCTTTTTATCGTAAATTTAAAATTGTCTTACAATTTAAGGATTTAAAGTTATATCTTTTATCTGGTTAAATGGAAATAAATAAAAAGGTTGCTGTGGAAGAAGGATAAATCTATGCAATTTAGCATGACCTCGGAAAAAACATCCTTCTGCCTTAAGCATCAATTAAGTATAGTAAAGAATTACCGGGGCGTCCCAGTTTGCCTTCTTCTTTATGGATGATCTTTTGCCCCCGCCATAGGCGTTTTAACCGTTCGCTTCCAACAAGCGGAACACACAAATCCTTACAGCTCCATCCTCAACGGGACCGGTCCCTCGGTCCATCGATCGATCACACATCGATCGCTTTGCTGGCGACGGTTAACCAGCGGAACACACAAATCCTTACAGTATCTTAGATGCAAGCCAAACCTTTACTTTATACAAAATTACAATAATAAATAATCAAAGAAGATCTTTTAAAGCAAATGTACAAAAATTTAATTATATAATAACTAACAAATTATTTAAATATTCTGCGCGACAAAATCTTTGATAAAAAAGAAATTAAATTGCTATTTTGTAAATAAAATAAAAATTTTTGAATGATTTAGAATGGTGTGAACTTAGAATATTAATTTACGCTTAATAAAAAACGAATAATGGAAAATATTAAAACGGTCTTATACTTAATAAAAACTGATTTATTTATTTATCACTTAATATAAAAATTAACCTTAAATAACTTCTCATTTTATAAAAATCTTGATAATTATTTATTGAAGAGGGAGCCGCTACGATGCACGATGGAGTTACACATCAACGAAGAACTCAATTTTCGATTCCCAGACAAGTTCCTATTAAAATAAATTTTTAGCAAACCCCATAATACAAATTGAAACAATTTATGAGGCAGAGGCTGAAAACAAGACTCTTATAAATTAATAACTAAACTTTCAAATTATATTAACACTCTATTAACCAAAATTATTTAAAAGTCATTAAACTAATTACTTATGAACGAAAAACTCGCAACCCCAATTCGGACAATAAATTCCTGTCAATATATTAAATTTTCGTATTTCTTAGCACTCATTTTCAAGATGATACTAAAATAAATTTGAATTTTATTGGATAACAAAAAAACAAAATTTTTCCAATTCACATTTATGTCTCAATTGATTAAAAACCTTTTTTATCGATTTCTTCCAATCAAAGGGTTCGGGGCGAGTGTAGACCGAATACGTGTTAGAGAGCGCGCTGCATTGATGCAAGTTCCTGCGCCTGTTCCTTCCAGGCAGACACCTCGAACCGCTCGCCACTTCCGTTGATCATTATGGCATTTGCCACCGCGAGCGGCCCTTGAAAAGTGTTCTGTTCGGCCCTAAAATCGACAGACTCCGCGCGGAGACGAATTGGCCTAAATTTTGGCGCATTTTTTTAAAGTTTTTTAAAATTTGCCTTACGGGATCATTTGGCGAAAGTTTGACGCCATGGCATTTATATACGCTGCCGTTGTGGTGCCATCTTGACAAAATTGCGCCTTCCCATAAAATGTTATGCAAATATTGGAATTAAGAATGAATTAATTCACAGGTTTTGACAAAGCTATCCTTTGAAAATGCATATTTTATTTAAAATTTTAATAAATGCAGAAATAATTTGTTAGTGTAATAGCTATTTAAGTGACGATATCAAATGAAGTTATTTGTATGACTATATTATTAGGGCTCGGATCGATCGATATACACCAAAAAAGAATTTTAATGGGAATAGAAACTTTGGTGAATTTTTTACATTATGTTTGCTGTTTTATACTAATTCTTCCATTAAATTAAATTTTTCTATCTTTTACGGTTGAATTAATTTTGATCAATAAGTTTAAATTTTTTAAATTAAGTGATTTTATACTTCGCTATTTATTTTTTGTTCTCGGTGGTCGAACCTCTGCATAGTGGAGAGTATAGGTGGAAGAATGAATATGCATATTGTCTTGGTAGCTATCTATCTCTTGCTACACGCGCGACAATGGATTTAATCAGATATTTATTTTAATTTCTTTATTTGTTTCTTTTTTTATAGAAATAAAATCTAAAACTTTTTTATTATTTAAGCCAAAAAGTTGTTTCATACTGACCTCCATTTCGACCGATTTCGAACCCCGGAGGGGAACAAACTAGAGTATTACCTTTTTTTAAAATGGGGGGTACCAGCTTTACTATTATCAAAAATCAAGTATTTGATGAAAAAATCTTAGAAATGACAAAATTTAATGTAGAACTCCACTGGACGCATAAAAGTTCATGGGACGCATAAAAGTTTATGGGACGCATAAACCGGACTAGAACCAATTTTTATTTATGTTATATCAGCGATATATGTTTGATATGATATTACGTTGCATGTTCATGAATGAATATTTAAATTAATTTGTAACTAATATTTTTAAATTTAGGCTTGTCATTAGATTATTATAACGTTGAAATGCTCCATTTAATATAATATTTGTTAAAGCTTAATTATTTAATTTTATAATAAATTGTTATTATATTACTTGCCACTTGCCACTTTCCAATCCCTTGAAAATTGCATAAATCGTTTTAATGTTTATTACTTTATATTTAATAATAAGAACTTATGCCATGCTGTTAAAATTTAAAGGCCACAAATATTTTTATCACAAATTAATCTTTTAGTATTCTATAACATAAATTCTAGTTTTGAATTGGTTTTTAAGTAATTTTATCTTAAAGTGATGGGTTTTGGTCTTTTTTATACCAATTTCACACATCCCTTTAATTTAATTCAAATTTCTTATTTTACAGTAATTTTTATAAAGCTTTTGTAATTTTAGAAATTCGGTTGATAATTTGTATTCCTTTTCAGCTTTTTACAATTCCGCAATTCGTTGTTCAAGTGCGTTCTACTTTCAGTCGCTTACCGATGGTTATTTTTAATGCTATGTATTTGTTTGTAAAATTTATTTTTTTACATTAGGCATTTTTCAAATCAAATTTTATAGTTTATTGATATTCTTTTAAAAAATGTTTGTTTGTGTGGTGAGTTATAATTAGGGCTGCGATTTATATGGAAATCCATATTTTTTTTGCGCACTCGGAACAGCGTATAAATGCCGTAAATAGTGTTTTTAGCTTTGGTTGGAGCTTCTAGAGCCCATTTTATAATCCATATTTTCCATATTTTTCCAAATTCGCGATTTTTATCCATATTCCATATTTTTTCCATATTTCGCCCTTTTTTCAAAAATTCCTTAACAAAAATGCAATAAAAACGAAAAATATACCCCTAAAGATCGACTTTTTAAAAATTTTCAAAAAATACACCCCTAAGGATCGACTTTTTCAAAATTTCAAAAAATGCACCCCTAAAAATTGACTTTTTCGTGACTAAAAATTCTCCACCATAAAATTGAAAATTTTTAAAATTCTGCTTATCTTCAAAAAATTTTTCTGAAATGCCATTAATTTACATATAAAAATTTTAATTTCTCTTATTAGTTCAATTAGCAAATCTTGCCCATTTTTTGCTATATTTGAAAAAAATTTCTCCATATTTCGTCSATATTTTGAAATTTTTGTCCATATTTGGTCCATATTTTGCAATTTTTGATCCAAATTTTATGCCATATTTCGAGATTTTTTATCCATATAAATCGCAGCCCTAGTTATAATAATAAAATGTTGCATAGACTAAACATTTGTCAAGATGATTTGTAAATTTATTTCAGAATTTGATTACATTATGTATATAATTGCCTTTGATAGTTCCGGCAGCTTCTTTAGCCATGCTTCTTTTTTTTGTGAATTACTAAAAGTGTCTTTTAATTAAGATAAAATTCCCGCGTTGATCTGGCCTGGCGCAACATGCACAATGCCTGATCTCACATGCATATTATCATTTGATTTCTTTGCTCTTTTTGTATTCGAATAGTTCTAGCATAATTAGTTTAATTATTAAAAAGATTTTTTTATCTTTATTTTTTACGTTGAAAATTAAATATATCTTTGGTGTTAACATTAATTTTAATTTGTGCAATTTATAGTTTACGTGTCTAATAATTTGTTTTTTATATTACAAATATTAATAATTAGTTTTCTCAGTATTTACAAAATAAATTTATGTTTTTTGACTTTCTTCACAATATTTTGTAATATAATAACTTTATAATATAGTTTTTTACACATTTCATTATTTTGTTGACAAATGACTGACCAGAGAGAGGTCCTTCGTTTATGCTCATATATTGCGTAACCATTAAAATTACAGCTTACAATTCGCATTCTCGAACAGTCAAAGATATATAACTCATATAATTTCTGAGTAATGTTTAAAATATTTAATTTTATTTTTTTAAATTTATGGCTTGGATCTCTCTGTTTAAATTTAGCAAATCCCAATTTTTTATCTGACAAGTTGCTTGGGTCTTTCTTTCATAGGATTATGTATCCTTGAGCTTTTTTTGTATACAATTAAAATTTGGATTATATTTATTTTAATGCCATATTAATATGTGATTTTCTTTTAATTAAATATTTTATATAAAATTTAAATTTATAATTTTTGGTTAATATTGACAATTAACATTATCTAAAACGTAGTGATTATGCCTGCCTTTTGAAAATATCATACAGCCTATTTTTAAGGTATTATTTCAACTCAAATCAATTGTATTTTTAACCGTTGTTTTTAGAAAATTAATATTTGATAGATGAACTTTACTTARTTCATTTGTTTTCAAATATAAATTTTCATTGGCATTTATTTTTCGAAACTTTTGTTATTAATACGAATTTATTAGTTATCTTTATTAATTTAAAAATRATTTAATTATAAATGTTTAGCTAAACAAATTCAAACAATAAATATTAAATTTTACTCCTTTTCAGGTGCTTTATGCAAAGTCAGACAGTGACAGTTTATTTGTATTGCTTATGCTTGACTTATTTGTATAATTATCTTTTCAAAGTTGAATTTTGGTTAATTTGTGGCATTTCATTTTAATTGTAACTATTTTTTTATAATAAACAATCTAAACGTTACCACCTTTGGCTTAGGTGTCCGATCATAGATAATTTTTATAATCTAGCACTTATTTGTGTGTTGATTAATGTATTAAATTTAAATATTACATTGAGTTACTGTAATAATCGTATAACTTGTGGTGGCGCAACGAATGCAAGTTTCTAACATTTTTAATTATAGTTTATACTAAATTTGTGTTTTATCAACGTTGTATGCTTATAAATTAATCACAGTTCGTTCGTTTTGAAACGCAATTAACGTCAAGACCGATCCTGTAATAAAGTATTAACATGCAAATTATGAGACTTTTACTAAAATTTAAAGAATATGGATGTTAAATGTTCAAATTATTTTTTGTATGTAAAAATTGTGCGTTCCGTTCTTCTGATTATGAGATTTCTGTATTTTGGTGTCTGTTTTTCAAATAAATTATTTTTAATTTTGACTTTTTTATGCTTAAATTATTCTTTAAATTATTAGTTGATGTTCGCAAGATCCATGCCTTCACACCCAGGTTTGCTACCGGTAAAGTGTTTTGCTGAAACTCCGCCGGTTGAAATTAATAAAATTATTGAATATGCATTGCAATATTATAATTAGTTTTGATTATTTGTTAATTTTAACGTGTTTAAATTGTCATTACATTTTGACTTTTTAACATTTATTTTCCCGCGAGCACTTTGCTTTTTTGTTTCTAAATTATGCTCAGTGATATTTGTATTATATCACATATAATCTATCTTTTGGATAATTTGTCAAAGTTAATGTTTTAATATCTCGTATCTTTAACTATTTTTTATTCGCTTGTAACATTGTTTCTGCTTTTTTTTTGTTTTAATAAGTTTCGGTTGTTGACCTAGACAACATCCTAGATTTGTACTTAATCTTCAAAAAACACAATTCACTGTAAAAAATTTCTTCCATTTACAATATAAATTTCTTTGAAGTGCATGTTTTTCATGAGTTCAACTCATAATTAAATATCATCATATTTAAAGGGTTACTAGTTTATTGACCTTTAGAAACGATTACAGCTTTCAAGAATTTTTTTAAATATTTTTAATTGTTTTTTAAATTTTTCAATAAGCTTTAAATTGTTTTATTTTTTTCTATATATTTTTTATTCTTATTTATTTCTCAAAGTATATAAATAAGTTTAAAATTGGCTGTTTGGCTTTAAAATGCTAATTTAAAATAATATATTTTATAAAAAAGCTTAAATTTCATACAAACTGAATAATAAATGAAATAATTTAAATTGCTATAAATAAAAAAAATATTACATTGCCTACAAATGCTTACGTTTATGAGACGGATTATCTTAAGCTTGTCAACAAAGAAATATTTATTAGAATCTTAGTATGATAAATAAGAAAATAAATATACAGATTGTAAATATTAAGGGATAGTAAAATATTAAAACACTAATTTTTTATTTCGCATATAATTAAAAACTTCGAGATCTTCGGAGCATAAYGTGTGCGTTCATGTCCAAATTACTCTRGCCGCCTGACTCTTTCTTTTTAGCACACTATTTCTTTAAAAAATAAAATTTTCAGAAATTAAACTAAAACAATTTTTAGATGGGGTGAGTTGATGTCCAAATTACTCTCGCCGCCTGAACTTAATATTATATTGATATTTAAAAAAATGAATGAAAATAAGCTAAATAAACAATATTATATTTCCAAAAATAGATTAAATAACAATTATAAATTCATTATCGGAGTATAAAAATACTAAAAGGCAAGAATAATTTATAAAATAGACCCTCAAATAATGCTATATTATCATTCTATTTAAAAAAGTGCTTCGATTTCGAAATGGCAACACGTTTAACATTCTTGTTCCTCATTTTGGCATGTCGCGCCCGTACAAAAATAATTGATAGCCCTTTTTGTGATTAGGATGATTCTATCAGCATTGGCTTTTGGATATTCGGCCCCAAATATTGCTATTAAAAATTTTTTAGAAAAAATATTACAGCTACCCTCTGTAAAACTATAAAACATATTTTATAATCTAAAACTTATACCTTCTAAGAATGCTGAAACGAATTAAAATTATTTATTGACAAATTAATAAGACGACGCTCAGTAAAATTTATATTTATTAAACGCATTAAGTTGAGTGCTTAGCTTAAATCCAAAAAATTACATGGGATTAAGAAATTAAACGCGAACTATTTGATAAACACTGGATATAAATATTTGAATTCACAAATCAAGTAAAATAAAATGCATAAAAATTTGTACCATATTTTGAATTTAATATTTAACGCAAATCTTTTTAATAATTATTTTAAATTTTTCTTGAAATTTATAAATAAATATATGTAAAATTTATCAATGATAAATTTTCCATTTTAAAACATCAGATATAATTAAATTTACATTTTTTAAAGAATATCTATCTTATGGTACACCTAAAGAAACAAATAAAAAATGAATACCTTTTCCAATAACTTTATTTTTAAATAATTCATATTTTTTATAAAAATTTAAAATCTGCTAATAATATTTAATTTACACCCTCAAAGATATCTTATTCTGAAGATTCGCGAAAATAGCCTCGTAAAAGCAGTGTGATCAGTTTACATTAAAACTAATACTTATTATACACGAATCCAAATTAGATCAGAGTGTCATAAGTTCAGCAATAAAGCAATATGAAAGAAGCAAGAATTAATAGCGATTCATTCTGAAACCAACACATATACAATCAAATAAACAAATCTGTGACATTACTTGAAGACAGTTTCGAGAACAAAATTCAAATAATAAAATTTAAATTTAAAATTATAATTATAATTTTTTTTAAAAACTCGGACCATTTCGTTCTTTCCAAGGCTTGATTCAACCCACCTTTTTCGCTGGAAGTAGGAAAGATGAGGCCGATTAAATGTTTATTAAAAACGAAAAATAACATAATTATAAAAGCGTGCGAAAGAACTTTTTGCAAAATATACCAAAAATGAAAGTTAAGTTTGTAAGTTCATTACTTATAAGCAAAAGTTAATGATGTTGAAGCTGTTGCAGCATATACAAAAACCTAAGCTAAATAAGTATTAATAAAAATAAATGTTTATTTCAAAAATTATACTCGAAGTGAGTAACCATTACAAAGCCGCGCGCCATGAATCTGGAGAAGACGACGTCCAAAAACTGCGGTTTGAACTTTGTACGCCCCCACACGACTCAAAGTTCGACGGACACTCCACTCCGCTGCCGCGGCCGTGGGCATGCTAACAACATGTATATTTTACGCACAATCAATTCAAATAAAATTTAATCGAATACATTATTGACAAAAATCAAGTCTTTGACACTAATACAAAATTTGAAATGAGACTGTGCTC
>MEIZ01000048.1:84539-118259 GCA_001723225.1 Globodera ellingtonae
ATACCTTAATTATTTGTAACATGTGAGAACTAAATATAAACAAAGCTAAAATGTAATATGAAGAATACATAATGATAATAAACTTCGGGAAATATATCTGCTAAGTAAAACAACTTTGAGATATAAAGAAAATGGGATTCAACTATGCATAAAAAATATTAACATTTCTTGTTAGAGTCAATAATAGAATAAATGGAATAATATTTTTTAATAAATTTTATTATTTTAATTTAGACCTTGTTACTTTTAAAAAACTGTTGATATTTATAGAGTTACCTATATTTTCATTTAGCTTATTATGATTTAAGGATTATTTATTAAAGTTTGATAAAAGTTTTTCTTTGTAAATTTTATGAAACAATCAATTTTTCCTAAACAAACATTTGTTGCTCTGACACAAAATTGGCATATTTTATTTATTTTAATAATCGGCAAAAATTATTGATTTGGAAACAACTAATTTTATTTTGTTAATTTAATATAATATATCATATTTTCGATTTTTATTCTGATACATATTGATACAGCTTTGTTCGTGGCAATTTTGTTACGTTTACTATTTGATTTGATTTTGGCAGATCCAAGGGTTTAGGTTATTATTCCTCCTACTCCAATCTTGAATACATTAAAATATAAAAAAATTCATTAATAATACAAATAAATTTATTAATGTGAGCCAACAATATTTAGATGAATTCTAGATGTAAACCAAATATTAATAAAAAACTGGTCAACAAAATTTTTTCAAACTGAATTGCATGATTGAAGTCAGTAAACTTTTGTGGTTAACGTGTTTAAAAAATAATAGGATCTGTAAAAGGCAATTCAAAGATAAAAGTTATATAAGTGATATTTTCTCTTCAACTTTTAATATAAATTTAAAAAATTTTTATTTTTCTTTTTAACTATTGAAAAAGAATAAAAACAGGAATGGCGTCCGTACAAGAGATCCAAATGGAGCGTTAAAGTAGCATGGTGATTTCGGTAGCTCTACATTACGACTGAGGTACCATCTAAACCGAATGTGCCATGAATGTTGGATGATGAATAATAAATAAAAAAAAACAAAAAATAAATGTGTACTAGAAAAAAATCTAAAAGTTAGCATAATAATGGTTCCTTTTTATTAATCACAAAAATGTAATAAAATTAATATAAGGTAAAGCAAACAATAAAACTCGAAAATTGTAAATAAATTATAATTTTAAACTTTGTATGCTTTTCTTTACAATATCTAGAGATGGAAAGGTACCGATTCATAAAAAATTATTAAAAATTCAATATTTAAAATTTTACAGATTCTTTCACATCTGTTACCGAACACTGTGCTTTTCAAACAAAGATAAGATTAATATTTTATTTTACCAAAATAAAATAGATCAACTGAGAATTTCAAATTAAAACAAATCAGCAATAATAAATTGGCTCAACCTAAGCATATTTAATAAATATTCGAAATGACAAAAATCAAATTTCGATTATAATCGATATGAAATAAATTTTAATTCATTTTTTCCTTTAATTTCTCTTTATTTGTTATTTCCAGTGTTTCATAAAGCAGTAAAATGAGCGTAACAGGCAAATTCGTCCATCGTCTTTAATAAAGAACAAAAAGTTTTATCATTAATAAATTTTAATATGAAATGATTATTAACGACCAAAATAATATTAAGGTGAGTCTGCAATTGTTTAAGAAAAACAAATTGTTTTGAAAATTTAAAACTATAAGTGAAATTAACCTGAATAAAAAATATTTCAAGAGCCGATTTAAAAACAAAATGATATATATATGTAAAATTTTATTGTTATTAACAAATAATAATAAAACAATTCAATTAAATGTTCTCGTTTGCGCTAGATCATCCTAAATTTTATGTTCCAATTCAATATATTTAGATGCCAGAACTATGTATTTGCAAACTATGACTATAGTTTATTATTGTAAAAATTATCATTGATTAAAAATAACAAAAAAACTTTCACCCAAAAAAAGAATCAACAATACACAAGCTAATTAAATTTGAAAAATAAAAAAATAACAATCATTAACAAATTAAATGATAAAAAAAGTTTAAATATGCGCCCTCAAGAGATTCGAATACAAGAAATGCTTACATAAAATGGTATATAATAAAATAATACAAAATTTATAAAATTTAAACATTTCTGCCGTTATCGAGTTATCTTAAAAATTATGTAACCATTGACAATCATTTCAAGTTCTTGCCATTTATTATTTAACGTTATCTAAATGATGGTATCCATTTGAAATTTAAAGAATTCTAAGTGGAGTAAAAAATAGTTGCTTTGATAAAAAAAATCCCTGTCTATGTCAATTTATTCTATAAATAATATTAAATTGGATAAATTTTAGCTTTATTATTAAAAATGATTCGGCAGTGATGATTTGCACCGTAAAAATTCTTAAAATGTTTTCTCTAAAAATTTTATTTATTTTTTACATTAATGATTAAATCACCTCATTCAGTAACAACAGATAAAATCCAAATGTAAAAAATATATTCATCATAAAATTTTTAATTAATAAATAACAATCGTTAATGATGACAGATAATGTTTACATTGGATTTTTAATTAAAATTTTCAATGAATTCAAAACGAATTTCGGCAAACTCGAAAATTATTTACAAAGGTTATATATTGGCCTCAGCAAAACAACAATTTTTTAATTCATCGACGGCGGACCCGGAGCTCGAATTAAAAAATGTAAAATCATAGAAAACCTCGTTAATTTAAACACTGGGACTCATGAGGTCGAAAGACACGACACAATTTAAATACGCATGTATCGAATTATTGCTTGTATCGAATACCTGAAAATAAAATTTGAATTGTAAAATGCTTTAACTAAATTTCTTTAAACAAATTTAGTAGAATTAAAAAAATCTAATCATTTACTTTATGATTAAATCTAAATTCGTGTAACTTTATTTCCATCGTTACAGTGGTGTGCAAAAGTAAAGTCACAAAAATTTTTTTTTTGTTCAACGATCTGTAAAATGATAAAGAAGGAATTTGAGAAAGAGTGATCAGGGCTTTTTTGTAGCATTTTTAGTGGGCTACAAAACCAGCAATACAACCATCCCGACCCCCCTCCCCAAAATACTGTTCCACCCCAAGTCCGAACTGGTCTATTTTTATTGGTGCAAAAGTAAAGTCACAAAAATTTTTAAAAAAAAATCAATTTTTTGTTTGGCCCAAAATCCAAAAAAAAATTCATGCAGGCATGCTTTTTGATACTGATCAAAAAAGATAAATGGACCAAGTTGCTACGACACCCCCTTCATGGAGACCCGGAAACCCCAAAATACACTGAAAATGAGGGTCATTTTAGAAAAAAAATCCCTGAGGGCTTGGAAAAAATTTTCTACAAAAAACCATTTTGTGAGAAAGATAGCCCACAAAATTCTCTACAAACGCCAAAAGACCGCTAAGCTCTGCGACTTTTCTCCGATGAGCGGGGGCATCATGTTCAACCTGCGCAGGGACCGTCTTCAGGGGGTACGGTAGCGTAAAATAGGGAATCTGGTTTGGCGCTTTTGAGAAATAGCTAACTTCATTATAATAKGTTTTTAAGAGTTTTTAAATAATTAGGCAATTGAAAACATGTATTTCAAATGAGAAAACACAATTTTTGCATCTAAAAATTATTGTACTACCGTACCCCCCTTCAGACTGTCCCTGCGCAGGTTGCACATGACGCCTACGCTCATCGGAGAAAAGTCGCAGAGCTTAGCGGTCTTTTGGCGTTTGTAGAGAATTTTGTGGGCTATCTTTCTCACAAAATGGTTTTTTGTAGAAAATTTTTTCCAAGCCCTCAGGGATTTTTTTTCTAAAATGACCCTCATTTTCAGTGTATTTTGGGGTTTCCGGGTCTCCATGAAGGGGGTGTCGTAGCAACTTGGTCCATTTATCTTTTTTGATCAGTATCAAAAAGCATGCCTGCATGAATTTTTTTTTGGATTTTGGGCCAAACAAAAAATTGATTTTTTTTTAAAAATTTTTGTGACTTTACTTTTGCACCAATAAAAATAGACCAGTTCGGACTTGGGGTGGAACAGTATTTTGGGGAGGGGGGTCGGGATGGTTGTATTGCTGGTTTTGTAGCCCACTAAAAATGCTACAAAAAAGCCCTGATCACTCTTTCTCAAATTCCTTCTTTATCATTTTACAGATCGTTGAACAAAAAAAAAATTTTTGTGACTTTACTTTTGCACACCACTGTATATATTCCTCATTTTTAAATAAACAAATTTTTGGGTGTCCTTGAGTTTATTAAGTAGATTTTTGTTAGGATTTTTCATATTTCTATTTTTTAATTTTTGGGCAATTAAAATCTTTTATTTAATATCACATTCTACAATCTCTAGCTCGTAATTAGAATGGGGTTTAAATTAAATATATTTAATTATTAGATAGGCAATTTTTTAATATTAGAAATATAAAATTGCTACAATCGGCCAATCTTTTCACTGCATAAAATTATGCAAATATATTTATTAGATACTTTTATATAATATTAGGTATGGTTAATTAAATAATTTGTTGAATTAATTATTTTATAACATCTTTTGAATTGTTTTCTTATTTAAGTTGAAAATTTATATTTTTAAACATAAAATCAATTTAAAATTGCTATACAGCATATTTAAAATGTTTAAAAGGTAGCAAACAGAAGAGATTAATACGACCTTAAAAATACAAACCCTTTTGCTCAAAAAACTGCAGATTTTTTATTTTGGATACGACGCACATACTGCACTTACACGGTAAACAAAGTCACAAAATTAAAACACAACTCGTCGAATGCAATGGTCAAGTATAGTCTCGCACCAAGGGAACCGATTCTAAGTGGAGAATGTTAAACCTCTCATTAACACAAAAGGTGATAAGATAAAATAACAAATTATTATAAATAACATTCTATTTTCGAAAAATCTACTTGAATACAGAATATCAACTTGAATTAATTTAAAAAGGGTTCTTTGTAAATCAATATTATAAAAAAAACTTCTATAAAAAACCTAATAAAGTAAACAAAATAAATGATACACAGAGCATTCAAAAATAAAAAATAAATCCGAGCATAAATTGTGTTGTAATAAAAATTGTTATGCTAATAATTAATAATATAGCAAAAATTTAAAAAAGTGCATATACCTAATGTTTAATAAAATATTTTTATGTTAAAAAAATGGAATAAAAATATAATAACTGACGAGGAATTACCCCGCCTAAACAACAATATCTCACTAAATGTGTGATTGGAAGAGCAATATCATTTCTCAAACAATCAGCGAAGACGCATCTCACCAAAGAGCGTATGTCGGACCATTTGCAAGGTGGGTGAATTTGGTTTAAATTTGGTAATATAGTATTTGTATTCGTCTAAAATTTTAGCTATCGCACCGTATTTTGGTGAAACATCTACTACATACAATCACGACTTATTGTCGCAAACTCAAAGAGCATACGAAGTTTTTTCCAAAAAAATCGACGCCCTAGTTGGGCATTAACACTTTTAAAATAAAATTATTTCAAATAAATGAAATCTTTTATATAAATTTCTAAAAAAAAAGTTTGAAAAATATATAAGAAAAAGAACCAAAAATATCAATTTGAATAATAATTGTTTCAAATAAAATAATGAATTAAGGTTTAAAAATACCATAAGTATTAGATTCTGAGATAAGTTAAAATTAACAAAATCATTAGTAATAAATGAAATTTTTCCTTAAATAAATGCATCGGGAAGCATTGCATAAATTAATAATTAACAAATTGTGTAATGAGAGAAAATTATATTAAAATAAAACAATAGAATGCCAAAATACATCTATTATTATAAAAGACATTTTTAATGAACCAAATAACTTAAAAGACTTCTCATTGTTAAAAATAGAAAATTGTAATCTTTAATTGTATGTAATCATTTTAGAAATTGATAATTTTATGGATTTATTTTAGTAAACTTGTTTGCAAATACAGTTTTAACATTCTCTGTGGCGGCGACGCTCTGCTCAAGGATATGCATATGTAAACATTTATTTTGTCTTCTATAATTAGTGTGAAATTTATATATGTATTGACAATTTAACTAAGAATTAGTTGAGACTGTTGTTATATTTTGCAAATGTTATTTCTGAAATATATTTTGTTATTTTATCGTGTTTAAAATAAATAAAAAAATTTTAAAATTTTAAACTCTTTAAAGGTGCTTTTATAGTATAGGAGGCCAACAGACTTTGGTGGGTACAGAACTTACACATTTTGCAAGCTCTACCTTCGAAACATTGGGTCGGTGGCCAAAAGTCCCTGCGCATTGTTAAAAATTTGAAAAAAATCAATCGTTTTTTATACGGCAAAAGTGATGATTCTAAGCCGCAAATTTTGCATTTTAGTAGTTTATACCATTCTGGCATGGCTTTCCGCAAACAACAATTCAGTCAGGAGACAACATTGTCTTATGTTTTTTAAATATAAGATTTTTGTGTTTTAATATTTTTTTATGATAGTTTGAATTTATTTAGTGTATGTTATTAGTATTATGTATCTATGCCAAATGGTGTGTTTTTACTACATTCGAATTGAATTGAATTATCTCACGCCATTCATGGTTGAAGAGCACGTGTAATCAATTTATAAAAAATGATATGCATTTATTTGAGTTTTTATTGATAGCATATTAATACATATATCAATGATCGCAAGTAGATTATCAATAAAAAAAATTTAAATTTGTTATTACAAAGCATTAAAAATAAGCAATAACTAATAAAAAATATTTAAAAAGTTAAGAGTAAAAATTGAGACTATAAAAAAAGTATATTTATAAAATAAAAGAATACAAAATAGCAATATTGCTGGATATATAAACAAATTGTAATTTAATCTTAAGATCAAATCCAATTTATTTCAACTTTGAATTTAATTAACTATTACGTCATCAAAAATTTAAAAAAAACTGTTACAATAATCAAAAATAATAAACATTAAATCTTGTACTGAAAAAAGCAAATTACAATAAAATAAAAACTTCAACTAAAAAAAAATAAAAAAGCGAACTTTTTTAACTAGCTAGCTTCCGTAAGCCATAAAGTATACACTTTCACATTTTAAAATAATTATTTTGATATGTAAAATTAAATTCGAAAAAAATTCGCTGAATTTATTAATATTAAAAAAAATCAGCTATCAAAACCTAAGCAAAATACAAATAATGAATACAATGCGAGAATTAACGGGGAGGGGAAAACCAAAACTCAGCGAGTGTTTGCTGCAGTGTTTCGTGCCACATTTTTACCAAAATCTTTTGGACGACATTAATGCCCAACAAGCAACAAAATCACCAATCAAGGAAGGAAAAAAATGGTATCCCACAGGAAAGAGATATGAAAAGATATGAAAAAAAATTGATAAATGTTTTCCAAAAGACAAATTAAAAATGGATTTAATTAAAATATACTTAACAATAATAAATAAGAAAGCGGTTTGATAAATTCGATCGGTTGCTTCAAAATGATTTCTTTCTGCTATTGTATTAAATTCTTAAAAATCATTTTGAATACATAAATAACGCTAAATCAATTGGATCTTCTAAATATAAAGAATTTGCAAAAATAAAATCAAAATATAAAACATAACGCTAAAGAACTTATTTTGACTTTATAACGATTATCAAAATATTCATTAATCTGTTTTTATAAATAATAATTAATTAAAAAAAATTAATATAAAACTAAAAGTTCAATTGAAAAACACTCGATTGACTTAATCTTAAGGAAAATAAGCACGATTGTAGATGAATAACATAGCATTGAATTTACGAATTTTTTTCAATGAAATCTTATACAATATAATACGAATCGAATCATGGAAAAATTCAACAGAGAAGCCTTTTTTAATTGTTCCAATTGGATTGTGAAATTTTGCAGGCGGCGATGCTCTTCCACCGGGTTGCAACGTCCTAATATTCCTTAAAAACGTTTCAATAGCTCAATTCTTCAGTTTGATATATAAAGGGTTTCGTTTTCCATGCCATTTCAATATTGTAAGAAACTTCCTTAGATAAATTAAATATCGTTTATTAAAAAGATATTGTAGTTTATTTTTAAAAATTTGCAATAATTTTTATGACTGAAGCATCTCGGCAAATTTATAGTTTGGGGTAATTTAAGGGCGTAAACTAGTTTACACCAAGACAAATACTTTTTATAATAAATTCGTTAATTATATGTTAAATTTCTGTGAAAACATTGTGTAACTTTTTTTTATATTATTTTGTTTAACTTTTGGTGTGTCCCCAAATTGTTCCATCATTTTGGTAGGAGTGTTCTAAAATTTACTAAAATAAATGATCATTTTGCAATTCGGTTCATTTGTCTCAATATTAGCTTGTTTTTTGTATTTGGGCGGCTGCCATGGTCCAGCCGTGGCATTTGACCTGGCACACCGGGGCAATGCTGCTTAAATTTAATTATAGTACAAATTCAAACAAACTCTTTATATTGTTAATGTTAATTTTAACTGCGTTAACAAGTTAAATTACAATTTTAAAATATTTTTTAAGCTTAGAAAAATAACAACTGAGCATATGTTGACGATTGAAACAAGAACATAAATAAATAAATAATCACTTACTTCTTTTGAAAGGGATAAAATAATTAAAAATGTTTTAAATTTAATCAATGTAAATTGTAAAAAGTTAAATTGCAAAATCAAACCGAGAAAATTTGTAATAAACCAATAGACGATAATTAGAATATTTGGTGGGAGGCCGAGCGCGAGGCCATGCACCAGCGTGGTCAAGGCTGCCATCCGTAATGGTGGACGGAGGAGGACGCGTGGTATTCAAAAAATAAATAAATTTGCTGTATTTAAGAGTATAATTCATTTATCTTTATTAACTAATTAAATTTCAAAATTTAAATAACAATAAAAGATTAAGTTATAATTTAATGTCAGGCTTCCAATAACTAACATTATTTACTAAAATAAAGTAAGAAATGTTTTACTAAATGTTAGTTTTTTACATTGAAAAAGTTTTACTTTCACGAAGATATTATTTCGTAAACACTTGTCAATTACAAGTTTACTAATTTTTAATTGTCGAATCACATATACTGTTCGTCTTGTTGTAATTTCTAAAATAAATTGTCATATTAAATATGAAGTTGTTCGATATTAATAATAATCGTTGCCGTTAAGTTTAAATTTAGGTAATTTAAGTGCCAAATTAAAAAAGATTAAAATCAAATATTGCGATGTTAATAAACACACTTAAATTCTTTTGTAGGGCAAGAAAACAGTAATCTAATAAACTTAGCTAAAGCAAATGCGTCGAAAACTATTGCTTACTGAATTAAACCCCCCCAAAATATTATTGAAAAATAAACAATATTAAATGATAAGATTTGGAATAATTAAATCGGATTGCCAGAATCAACAAAATATTATTTTTATGCATAATTTTAAACAATTTAATAAAAGACAGAGTCATAACATTAAAAGTAAAATGGCATTACTCACAAACAGCCGGGCGCAATAGAGTCAAAAGTTAAAATTTTATTAATTACATTTATTCAGAAAAACAATTAAATATTTTAATTAACCATCTCTTCATTCAATATTAAATTAAAATAAAGCAACTAAAAATTATGTTAGTTAATACTTTATGGCTAAATTAAATAATAATTATTAAGATTTACAACTAAAATAACCAAAGACGCATAATGGTCTTCATAAACGTCTACTAACAAAGCCTTGACTGGGATTTCTTTTATGTGAGCAAGCCTTGTCAGTTAAAGGGAAAAAAATCACTCGGTAAAAATGAAAATTTTTAAAGCCACCTTAAAAATCTTTTTAATAAAATACAAAAAATTAAATATAAAAAAGGTATAATTAGTAACAATTAAACTAAAATTGTTCGAATAATGCAAATACCAGATAAAATAATAAAGGGCATAAAAGACCAATAAAATGCGCCAAATAATACAAACAAAAATCCAAAATAAAACCAATAAATAAAAATGTTAATAAATATCATAATAAAAATTGTTATCCAAAGTTTATTACACTTTAAAAGATCGAAAATGATTAAAAAAAGAAATTGTYTTGCTTCTGAAAATTGTGGATTGGCATTCCACCGTCACACATGGGCGGTAAGCAGAAGAATCTCCAATTTGATGCCAAAATAAAAGCATAATAATTACTAAAAACATAAATACGATATATTTAAATCAAAAACTAACCTGCAATTTTTTAATATCAGTTAAAAAACGAATACTCATCAAAAAAAAAGGCGGGCATGCGTGACATTCCGCAATTTTTTGAAATCACATTTTACAAAGCTTAAATCCACAATGAAACACAGAATTAAAATTATAAATTCCTAAATAGGTAAAGAAAAAATTACAATAAAAATTTAAACACGAAAAATATGATTTAAAAAATATAGAGAATATGAGTTTAAAAAAGTCCAAAACCTCATTAAAAAACGCATGCGAGACATCAGCAGTTGTTGAAGAAATAGTGTGCTAAAAAGAGAGAGTCAGACGGCGAGAGTAATTTGGATAAGCGCACCCAATCGAAAAATTGTTTTAGTTTAATTTCTGAACATTTTATTTTTTGAAGAAATAGTGTGCTAAAAAGATAGAGTCAGGCGGCGAGAGTAACATGAACGCACCCCATCTAAAATTTAGTTTACTTTCTTGAATTTAAAAAAGTATATAAAAATTTAAAAATAATACCACAACACGCCGGAAATGAAAGCTAATATTACAACAAATATATATTCAATATATAAATAAAAACAACGCAATAATTAATGAAGGATAAAAAAAAAATTAAATCAAAAAACAATATTTACATATAAATAAAATATCAAAAAAAATTTGTCGCGGCAATTTATGCAGATTTATCATAGAATGAACATTAATAAAATGGTTGTAAAGATTTGGAAATCTATAGATTCGATACAAAGAAAGTTCAAAGCCAACGCATGAACAAAAAATGACTGACATCGAATGAAAAAGAATTAAATAAAATATAATTAAGTATATCTGGCCGAAATTAATAATAAATAATAGCATTAACGATAATTCTAAATAAAATTAAAAATATTTGGTCACTGACAAATAATATCATGATTTATATAAAAACTCAATAAATGATTATAAAAAAAGAGTTAAGGAAAGGCAATAATTATAGCAATTTGATTTCTTAAATTGAAATTCAATCGCTTATTTAATTTTAAATACGTCCTTTCTAATATGGCGCTAAAGGACAAACACCGTAAGAGTACGTACACATGAGGCAGGGCATGCCATCGCAGCCTACCTACTGCCCAAGTCACACATTGTGACGCGGATTTCTAGTTAATCTGAATCTATGCAAAATAAATGAGTAAAATAAAGCCTTTAAATTGCTATGAGCTAATAAAAAAAAATTGCATAAAAGAATAAATTAATTCCAATATGGTGGCGGCGCGTGAAACCTCTCCTATTTTTGCATGGTTGGCAGCGTGATTGATTAAAGATAATTTATAAATTAAAATTGTAACGCTCGTATTAAACAATATAGGTTAAACAATTTTAAATAAATTTATATCAACAATTTTACCATGGTTAATAAAACAATGTTAATAAATGACTATAAAAGTACACGACAATTATTGATCCAKCTTATATATTTAGATATTGATTGATAACAAATTAAAATATTGATAAACTTCGTACAATGATATCAAAATTGAGCATATGAAAATTTAAAAATAAATTGAAAAAAGTTTTTCAAAAAGCATTAAGTAAGACGATTCAAGGCAAAAAGTCCGCCTGGGCGAGCCATTACACCCGCGTCTCAAGGCTGCTTTTAGTTATTAAAAAGATTTTTATGGTAAACAATCAGAAATCATTATAAAATAAATTTTTGCAAAAATAATATTAAGAAGTTTTCATTAATGTGAAATACTTAAAATTTATTTAAACCGAAAATTAAAATGTTTGACTTATCAATAAATTATTAACAATAAAATATGACCTGATTTCAATTTAAAAATTCAAAAAATCTTATAATACAAAATGAACCTATAAAAATTGAATTAGTGTCTGTCTAGACTATAAGGGTTGATTGTAACTTTTATTTTTAAAACATTTAACTATTTTCTTTGGTCATGAATAAAAAATCCTCATTCGTAAACAAACATTAAAAGCTAAGAAAATATTTGTTATAAATGAAATTACATGCTAAAATTTTTCATATCCGTCTAAAACATATGTTGCAGTTATGGCATGCTGTCTGTATTTAAATAGGATTTATTAATTAAAACAAGCAAAATTGTTGGCGACAACTGTTATTGAAAATGTTTTTTGATTTTATCATTGATTTTTACCTTATTGCACCCTTTGAGACATCTAATAAATTAAAGCTTATTCTGCTTAAAAACACAAAAAAATAATAAAAAATAAAAGTAAATTTTATTTTTGTTGGGTTTATAATCTCAAAATAAGAAATAAGTGTGAAGAAATATTTGTCAAAATAAATCAATTTTTATCTGTACCGACAACAAAAACGATTTTTGAAAGATAATTACTATAATTGTCATACATTACGAATTATGTTTCAACTTAAATATTGCATATGATGTTTATGCCATATTTCTAAAGACATGACTATGAGCAACGTTCTAAAAATGGAAACAACTCTTTACTTTCCAATAAAAATGCGAAAATTTAATTAAGTGAAATCCTTCAATCAGAAAGAAATTAATTTTGGACCGGTAGCGGTAAATCGGTAAATTTACTGATTTTACTTCGTTACCGGTTTTTACCGGTTTGGACTGAAAATGAAAAGCGACCGGTAATAATGTACTCATATATTAATTTCTTGCGGAGCTTAGAAAGAAATGCCACCGTCGTCAAAACTCCACTGGGTTTATTAAAATTTAATAATAGCCTCCAATTTTTAAAAAGAAACAAATCGGCACCCAAATTTTTGCAAAATTAAGTAGCTTAAACAAAAAAACATTGCTTTCTTTATTTAATTATTATTCAATAGTCAATAAAAATTAAAGATTAAAGGGAACAATTTTAAGTGGCGTTGTTACTGGCAAAGCTTACAGTTTTAGTTTTATCTAGTTTTTTAAGTTTGTTTCTCAAATTCCTTAGATATTTGGTTTTTGTGATTATCAATTTTTAATAAATGAATGTGTATCGTTATTGTTTTTAATAATTTGATTAAAATTAATTCGATAGTATCCAAAATATGAGATTAGTTTTGATGTATTCGCATAAGACAACTAATTAATCTGAATTTATTTGTCACTTTTTTGTTTTATTGCGTTTAAATGGCCTTTTTCGGATTATATAATATATTCTAGTACCGAGTCGATTTTGGTAGGCTTTAAAGTTTTGATTTGAATTATTATTTCTAAGCTAAGTTCCCTAAAACATCAGATATAGATGGTATGTAATGCAAACTTTTTAAAATAAATTATTTATAAAGAGTTCTTTCTATTTATAATTATCATCAATTCAATTCTTTAAATTTAAACTATTTTATGCACAGTTTAGATTTTATAATTTAAATTTTGTCAATAAATATTGGCATTTTAAATTTCTAATCAATGATTTATTCGTTGCAAGTTGTATTTATTAAATTTAAGTTACCTTTTCAATACTTTTTATAGGCCGTTAAGTATTTTTTGAATGTTCTATACATGTAGAAATCGCTCACATTACATCGAACATTATATGCAAAATTTGCATTTCCAAAATAATAAATGATTTAAACGAAAAAAGAATAATCAGCTCAAATCTAAAAGTAATAAAAAAAGTAACATTTAAAACCATTTTTTTTTATTAGTTTATTGTTTAATTTTTCCATTTAAAAGAAATATACGTAGAGTAACAAAAATGCAAAAATGAGTAATAATATTATTGGAAAATCGTTCATCAATCAGCCATATAAGTAAAACAACAGCACGGTTTTCTAAAAATTTTAATCAATCAGAATATAATAAACAAACGCATTTTTATTTTAAATTTTTAATAATCATTATTATTTATTGCTTCTCGGTCTGCATCAAATGTGTCTGTAAGTTGGATCTATTTTTAAAAAAGTGCATCCAATAATCAAGAAATGTTGAAAAATAAAAAAGTTTTATTAATTTTAACCACAAAATTGGCATTTTTTTAGGAGACTGCAGACGACCGATTGGACCGTGAAAACACTGCTGCTCACGAAAGCGGTCATGTCGTATTTATATTTAAAAAACAATATTAACATTTTATATATCTAAAATATAAATAATAAAATGCATTTAAAAACTGTATTAATTAACCAAAAYCAAATCAAGCAATGTGATTAATAATAGTAAATACTAGCTCGACTTAATGAAATAAAATAAATATTTTACCTGAATAATCTAAGAAGAGAGCGGTATGCCCGAAGCCTTTTAAATCAAAGTTACCTATACACAATGATTAAAAATTAAAATTTACATTAATGCATGTTATAGAGTTACTATGAATTATCACACCGATCTAAATCCGACACTTTAAATGAAAAAACATCATCAAAAATAGCTAAAAAATTATTTTAATAAACCTCATCATGAATAAATAAATTGGTGTTTTTGCAAATATAACTTGTTAAATTAAAGAGTTAAACGATTTTATATCTTAAATATGTCAAATTTTTAACTATAACCATTCTTTCGGTGCCTGGTCGCATATGGTCGTAAATATTATTATTAATTTAATTTCCATTTGAAAGTTTTTTAAACAGTTTATTAACAAAAATGCTTAAATTCACCAATTAGGTTATATGCCGCTTTACTTTGGTGAATTAAATAGATAAATAGTCAACAATTTCGTTTAAGAACTTAGCCGCTTTGCGAATATTGTAATGTTTTTTGGCAATTGACTCACCTTTTCCGTTGGAGAAGACTCAATAAGTCAAGATTTTATTTGGTATCAACTAGTTTTAAAAAGTGCTATTACTAATATAATTTTATTTGTATTCGAATTATTTTTTGTTAATACTTCAAGATGACTTTAATTGGACCAATGGCTGTTCAAACCAATAGTTTTTTTTAGTTATTTAAAATTTGTTCTTAACCTGGATAAAGATAGGTTGTCTTGGGAAAAGTTTTGCAATGCGCACAATTTTAAATAAAACTAAATTAATAATAAACTAAAATAAAATTAGTTAAAAAGAATTTTTAATAAAGTTTATAATATTTAGAAAATAATTAAAGTGCAAAGTAAATAATAAAAATGAACAAAAAATTCCTAGCCGAAAAACGTTAACAAATAAAGTAATAAACAGAAGCATGAGGAAGCAATTATGTCGTCGTCGTACAATCCTATGAAATTTTGTTTATCCAGAAAATTGTAAAGTAAATAAAATGAAAGAAAACTATTATAAAAATAAAGAATATGAAAAAATAAATAAAACTGTACAATTTCGTGTAAAAATAATAAAGGTTGGCAAAAAAAAAGTCAAAATAATTATGATCCAACTCCATTTCAAATTCTGTTGCACAGAACAATCAGTGCAACACGCAATTGAAAATATTAATAAATTGTAAAGTAAATTATCTTACTGTCTTAGGTAAAACAAAAATAAACTCTCAGAACCTGTTTAAGATATAATAAGAAATTATGAAAAATGATTTATTTGGCTTAAATAAATATGTATATAAATTACAAAATTTATTATAAATTAAAATCAAAATCTTAGATTTTACAGTGCGGAAGGAAGTAGAACTGGGAGAAAAGCCGTCTCGTCACAGTCATGATTATGAACAAAAAAGGTATAAATCTAAAAAATCGTTACCTGTTTAAGGTGAGCCTAAATGGCTGATGGAATTGCAGCGAAACTGGTTGCGCGTGTATTGCGATGAAAAATGACAACTTTACAGAAATTCGGCAAACCAATAATAATGTAAGAAATAGTTATGCTAAAGTTTTAATAAAAACAAAATAAACTAAATGGGGAAACATATGAGTTTTATAACTATCGAGTTATTATCGTCAACAATACCTTTAAATAATGAAGATCAATTCTTTATACCATAAAAATAAATTTAATGTTTATCTATTTTTGCGTGAACGGATTAATTCAATGCACCTAATTTGATTTAATGATTTAGCGTTAATAAAGTCAAAATAAAAAATCTTTTTTAAAAACTCATATCAGAAATTCAATTAAACCCTTATAAAGAATTATTTTTAATATTCATTAAATAAATGATTAACATAAAGGAAAATAATATTAGGAATCACTCTTTTTGATAAAAACTATCAAAATAAAGTTTACAAAAACGATTTTGTTCGATTTGTGCCTTGGGTTAAAAAAATCAATTTTTTTTATGGCCATAATAAAATATTAACATTTAAAAATTGTACATTTAATGCTGATAAATTCAAATACTTATCGTAATTATTAAAGACAATCCGAATAGGTCAAAATAAATAAAATTTAACAAATATATACAGCATGTTAATTTTTTAATATTTTTAAACTTATATAATAACAAATTATTAATTACCACAATTAAAGATCATATTTATAAATATAATCCTTTAAACTCGATGATTATCACGGCAGGCGTGCACTCCAGTAGCCAGGTGAAGATGACTTGGCGATACACGTCCGCAAGCGCCATGTTTTGGCGGCATAACGATCGAAACTATTAGATCGATTTAAAAAAATTTTTAAACTTTAAATCTTTTGTTGACATTTAAAAAATTACACAAAAAAATATATCCAATAACTAAAAGCAAAAAATAAAAATAATCACAATTTTGAAATAATATTAGTCTAAAATAATGAAAACTATAACAGTCAGTTACAAAAGGATAAAATCAGTTAATATGCATGTAATATGTTGATCAAAAACCATTGGCTTAGCTGGGTTTAAATAATATATTTTTTTACAATTTTATTGTTAACCAGACGGAGCACTATGATGCAATTTTACGTGGAAAAAAGCAGCCATTTGCATTGCTGCATCTAGCGATGGATGGAAAGAATGGTTGCTTTCTTTCACTTCAATCGATTATCAATTTAATATATACCTTTCCAACTTATATCTGGAGCAAAAAAAAAATTTATAATTAAATAAAAGTAAATCGAGAAGATATACGAGACAATAAAATACTTTGCTGGGACCGCACCATTTATCAAATATTTTTGCTATTATTGAGAGCGGATTCGTCGAATCCTATATGGTAATAAGATTATTAAAAAATGGATGCCTATTGCAGACGCCAAAAAACAATCTTTTCGTAAAATAAAATTCAAAATACAAGAAATGATTCTAAACTTTACAAAAGCCAAAACACAAAACTAATACGTTAAATTCAAAATGAAAACTAGTGAAATATTATAATATGTTACTAAAATTTTATAGCAAAATCTCACTAACATATTTAATAAAAAAATAATCATAAATTATGCCCAAATAAACATTAATTAACCGCTTAATAATAAACGGAAAAATTAATTGTTTCACTTAACATGAGTGTTTTCAACATGTTGATAAAATTTGACTCAAAATCAGTATACTTCTTTATTCAAGTAAAAGAAGCGACTAAACATTACGGCTTACCTAATACACAAATCAGACATGAAGGGCCCACTTGTCAAAAATAACGTTATTAGTAAATTCAAAATAATTGATTAAAAAAAGTAATTTAAAATAGAAGATCAAAGTTTAAAAATTAAAGTAAATTTCAAATTTTATTTTATCATTTTGTTATATAATAAAAATTATTTTCCCCTTAAATCCTTAATTAAAAGCAATAATTGGGCACGGAAATTATATTATTAATTCAGAAATTTTATACAGTATAAAAATTAAAAGATTGTTAAATTAAAACATAAATGACTCAATAAAAAACTTTCATGATGAGACAATTTTAAGAAATTTGAAGAATAATTAGCTAAAAATAAAGTTATTAGATATAACATACCTGCACTGATGTAAGCCATAAGTAGTAATTGTTTATCGGTTTGTCCTACTTCTCTTCCTCTTCTTTGCTCGCAAAATATGCGATTCAAATTAAAATCAATTTAACATAAATAAATTAAAGTGATTGTACCGAAATTTAAACTTAACTCAAAAAAAATATGCTTAGACATTGTTGCATTGTATTACTATCTCAAATTGTAGCCAATGTTTTCTAAAAAAATTAATTAAGATAATTTCATTTATTGTAATTCAATATTCACACAATTTTAATTTTAATTCAATATTCAAACATAATCTCAATTTAAAATAAAGTCAATTTAATTCTAATCCTAATTCAAATTAAAATTCAAATTTAATCTCACTTAAAATAATCAATTTACTTTCAATATTCATTAATATAAAACTCAAAAACAATCTCTGAACATGAATCATAAAATAGCTAAATATCAAAAACCCAGCCCCATATATATAACTATATAAGCAAGTGATTCGACAGATTTAGGACCTATTCACAACATGTGGCTTGTTGGTCCTTTTTATGAAGCAAAATACAGGAAAAAGCAAGAGGTAGCAGCGCCGCGCAAGAAACCAATTAAGGAATTACAAATAAAATTAAAGAAGAAATGTTAAAAAGCATAATATTTTTTATAAACTTAAAATCTACAAAAACAAAAATATTTAAAACAACTAAAAGTGTGAATGACTTAATTTGCAAATTTTTTTATTTTATGCTATTTATAACCTTTCGTCGATAATGAAAAATTAAACCATCTTTTATACATAATATACAACAAAAATATTCATCTTGTGTGAATAAATAAGTTCAGCAATCAATATTTGTTTAAATAAAATGCTTAACTCACACTTAAGTAGGTAGGATAATTTCAAGAAATTGCGGTCAAAGCTCAAAAACAAATAATCATATTCAGTCGAATTCAGGAGAGAAATATAAATTTGTTAAATTATAAAAGAATTAATTTACCTTTTATGTCATTAAAATACTACTCTATATTTTACAAGAAAAACCTAAACAAAGACCATCAAATTTCATAATGTAAACATATAAATCGGCAAAAGTACATTACATACATATTGAAGTCCATTTAAAACCTCAAAACGATTAATATTATTCGAACTGGAATCAAAATTGCAAGCATTACAATCCTCTACTAAAAACTAACTAAACCCTTCAAATAATAAATAAATATAAATAACAATAAAGTTGGAAAACTCATACTTGAGGTAGGTAGGATAATTTTTAATTGCATTTTTATCGGTTTTCACAATACATAATTTTTTTCCAAATTTATTAAAATTCACATTTTTTTTTAATAAATAATAATTTTCATTGTTAAACACAAAATTTATGGGTATTCAACTATTTTATTTTTTCGGTGGCGAAATAGCCCGGAAAAGAATCTTTTCGACGCGATAGTATTTGATTACATCCTACAGATAATTTACATAGCAACTTAAAATATTTAACCTAAACTACCAATTAATAAAATATTTAAGATATCAAAACGTTTTAAAATCTCAACATTTTTAAGCTGTTAAATAGAAGTATTCTCTCAATAATATGTAATTTACAAATCGCCATATTTGAAATAAAATAGATTAACAAAAAAATCCAATTTACACAAATAAATTTTTTTTTAAAAATAAATTAATTATGAATATAAAAAATCACTTATCAAGATTTTGGTTTAAGTGTTTACACTCAATGTGTTTAAAAAAAAGAAAATTAAATTTTTAAAATTTTATTTTTTAATAAACGTAATTATCTGTCCTTGTAAGAAATAAACAATTTAAAACTTTATTTAACACAAATCGAATCTCAAATGCAATTCTAAAATAATGAAAAGCAACGCAATATACTTAATAAATTCAAATCGCATCCATAAAAAATTGGCATCAACTTTGCAATTATTATTTGCCCGCAGTTAAATAAAAAAATGCTATATTAATGTAATGTTACAATTAAAATTAGATGTTAATTAAACTTTATATTTTTAAAAAAATTTGTACTTTAATGTTATTGAGAAGAATTTAAAAATTCCTAAGAGCTTCTTAAACGTAACATTTATTGAACTTCATGAACCATGCTCAAATCAGAACGCCTGATTTTTTGTTAAAAATTTTATTTGCGAATTTCTTTTAATTTTGGACTTTTTGGCCATTTTTTTATTGTATGTTTTCAATCAGAATAATTTACTATGGGGGTTACAAGTTAGGTATTGAATTTAAGGTCTGTAAAAAGTTCTTCAAAAGGTTTTACAAAATATTGGCCCTTCAAATTTCCCAAAAAGTGCCGATTGGGGATTGATCAGTTTTTTCAATCGACTGAACTATTTTTATAGTGATTCTAAGTCTTAGTTCAAAAAAAGGGGCACCTATCGGTTTAAACCAATTTATAACCCTCCAAACCTTGGCCAAAGATATTTTTTTAGTTTGAAGCACCGATTAACCGTTTAAAGAAAAATAAATAATTCAAATTCAATGACCCTTATTTTTTATTTAATTTAATGTTTGTGATAAAAAGGTTATTTATTCATTTAATTTGATTTTAAATTTAAAATGTATCTCTGTTTTACAATAATAATTAATATAGCTGCAGGGAGCAATGATTGATTTTTTTTAAAGTTCAATTGTTATTTAAACAATTTTACGAATTAAGAGTTTTTTGAAATAATTTACGATTTTTTTGAAATAATTTCAAGTGAATATTAAGCAATTAAACAAATGTTATGATAATAATAATTTATTATTTTTATTTTCATCTTTTTAATCGGTTTCAAAAAATTCGTGCGGTGTCTTTGTAGGGTCCGGCGTTAAATTTGGTTTAACGGGCAATTATCTTATTGGTTATTTTTATAATTTATTTACTTTTATCAAAATTATTCCATTTCATGTTAAAAAAGAAGTATTTTTATTCTCGCTTTCTCCTCCTTGCTGTGTCGTGAACTGTGTTTGCCTTGGTTGTCGATGATGAAATACCAAATTTCTTGTTTTCCAAAGGGCGAGCATAAATATTTTTGTGTTTTGGAAAATGTTTTCTTACATACGTTTATTTTCTGCATTATGGCCTTAACGTTACGTTCAAAAATTGCTTTGGGATTCCTTTGTTGATTGATACGTTGAAAGAAATTTGTCATTCATAAAATTTGTAAATTTATATATTTTAATTTTGTAAAAATTTTCAATACAAAGTTCTTGTAGTGAAAACATTTTTGTTCATTATTATTTATGCTTTATTACTCAATATTTTTATCAAACAATTTTTAATTCAGCCATTGATACAGTCTTCAGTTTAAAATTTTGTTTTGTTAACTTTAAAATCTTATTTAATTATATCTGCTGTATTTACCTCATTAAAATAGAAAAAAAAAATCATTTTTTATATTATTTTTAAAGTTTTTATTATTTTTATTATTGCTTATTATGGTTCCTTCTTTTAAATATGTTATTTTATATTAAATTTTTTATGAAAAATTGTTTATAATTTATTCTAAAATGGCACAGATTACTTGTGGGACTGTGATAATGCCATTGGCACTGTTTGACCTGTTGCACAACCACAATTGGCCATTGGTAAAGTGCCAGATTATTAAATTTATGTTATTTACCCGCAATTTGGATTTTATTGTAAAGTTTAAATTATCTGAAAAGAGAATTATTACATTTTTTGAATTAATATCTTTTACCACTATAAATAAAATCTATGTTTGTGGGAAACGATTCATTAACTCTGATTCAATTAATTTTTTGTTTAGTTTAATGTTTTCCTTCCATAGATTTTATCGTATTTTGTTTCATTTTTTAACATTTGAATGATGTTTATTTTTGTTTGCATCATCGTGTAAATGTAATCCCATTAGGTTTATAGCCGACCGTTTAGAGAAAGACATTGAAGGTGAAGTTGCTTCTTTTTAAAGAACATGATCTTACGCTGATGGTTCTGACCGTGACCTCGCTGGTCGTTTAATTATTAAATTTTTTTTTTGATTTGAAAAACAATGAATTTTTTTAAAGCATTTTAAAGCATTTTTAATCATCTTTTTTTATTTCCATTCTTCTTTGGCCGAATTACATTTTAAACATTAAACACTAAATTTTATTTTTGCGTGTACTGATTTAAAATTTTTACGGCATCTCTTGTTTAAAGCTTTTTTTAAGCAATGCCAGCCGCTTTACAAAAAGAAGCACCATAGCTAAACCCTTCAGCGCATATTCGAAACTTGAACATGCCAAGCAGTAACGCCTGCAATATTTAAATATAAAAAACGCATTTTAAACAAAATTGTCAAAAAAATATCGTTATCGAAATAAATCTCTAAAACAAGGCAGACAAATTTTAAAACAAATTACAAGAACAAAAAATTAAATTATATTTAATCAACACCAAAATTATTCGATAAAAGAAAAATAACAACGATAATGGAAAACTGGCCAAAATGCTAAAGAAACTTTCATTGTCAAATATTGAATTTTTTTTAATATTAACTTTCATTTTTTGATGACGAATATAATAAAATATGTATGATTTATGAAATTTCACAGCAGTTTTCAATGCTCCACTTTAAATTACATTACAATGTTTCTAGTTTGATTGAATCAAAAGACTGAAAGAACACAATTAAAAATTGTGATCGTAAAGCTGATGAGCAGCAAAAAAAAATCTTAAAATATTAAATGACATTTCATAAAAAGTGCGAAAACATAATAATAAAGGATGATTCCAAGCAGAAATAGTTATAATAATTATTTACAAAAAATCATAAATAAATGCTATTTTTCTTTTTATAGTATTATTTTACCTATTATTTAAACTTAAATGCTAGATTTGTTGTTAATATTAGAAGAATAGAACTCATTTAATGTGTGTGAAATATTGACCCTAATTATTATTTAATTTATCAAGCTCAGTATCATTTTAATATCTAAAAATAAAAAATGTCACTATGCTAATAAGATATAAATAAATATATTTATTTCACAACAACATATAATTTTAAAACAAAAATTAATAACGGGAAATAAAAGATCATGTTAGGTATTCAACTGAACTACTGGATAATTTTAGACTGCAAAAGATACAACTCAGACCCTTTTTTAAACAAACAATATTTTGTAACTGGAAAGAATAAACTAAAACCGGCTTCAGGGAATGTGAAGGCTACCTCAACAAAATGTGGAGTGTAGAACACAAGGGTATTTTATACTATTAAAACAACGCTTTAGATAACTACTCAAAAAAGCATACATTATAAAGGAAAAAAAATAAAAACTGCGTTTAGTATTTATTTAAAAAAACACTTATATTTTAGTTGCGTTTAATATATATATTTTTATTCATGTAAAGAAATTAAAATTAAACATAGGTTAAAAGTATCGAATTTTATGTCACATTAACGATTTATACATTAGCGACAATGTCACATTTATTCTTTATTCTATTAACAAAGAAAAAGTTTTTTTATTAATGAAAAATATTTTTTCTCCAATAATTATAATAAAATTTAGAGTATACAAATCACTGCTCAAAACTTGATTACCTATCTTAATAATTCAAAAAAAAAAAAATTAGAACGTAGTTTAAAGGTTTGAGCAAAATAATTTATTATTAATGATATAAAAATTGTATCGTAATAAATAAAAGTTTTATTAAATACGTTGCAAAGAGTAAAAAAAACTAGCCGGTTAAGAATCAACATTTTCTTTATTAAAAAAACACTTAAATAGACAATAGCTGAGAAGCAAAAATTCTTGTAAACACAACTTTTAAAGAATATTACTTATATAATTAACAAAAAATATTTTAGAAGATAAAGGATGCAATGTAACGTGACACGATACATATATGGAACACAAGTGAAAAGGTCGGGAACGGTGTCGGGGAGGCCGGGGTAAGGCAATGCCGGGGTCGGGGACGACCTTTTTTGGGCTCGGGGTCGGGGGTCGGGGACCAACCCTAGTTAAAATCATTCATTTGATCCGTCAAACTTGAAATTTTCAGATTGTTTTTTATTTCATTCCAATGACAAGAGTCAATTTATGGTAAGACGCATAATTCTTATTTCAATGTTGTAAATATTATATTGTATTTTTATCGAGCGGATTTTATGAATTTATGTATTGTGCATAAACTAAAAATTATATAAATAAATTAATCTTTGCGTAGATATCATTGTAAAAAAAGAAATATATATGAATTTATTACTTATAATTTTAATTTTTTACCTTATATAATGTAATTTTATTTTATTTTGGATCGAATATAAGATTTATTAAATTAAGTCATTTAATACATTTTTATCTTTGTAGGCCTGAAACAGACACAAAACACCTCAACAAATGAACGGTCGATGCTTCTTTGACTGCGACAAGCTTTAAATTTTTTATAAAAAGTTGCATTCAATATTATAAATCTTTTTCTTTTTTTACAATTAATTAACTTTTACTTGACTTTTCGACGTTATTGAGCAACTTTTTTTAATGCAATTTTTAACACAACATAACCAAGTCAAACAAGATTATATTATGTTACAATCTTAAATTTTAGTCGTAGAATCCGAATCCGACCTCCGTTTTGACTAATTCCGAAGACCGGATCGGAATTCAAACTTTTTTTTGAAAATGCCATTTTTTCTTAATTCACCATTTTAGACTCAAAGTTGCTCGTTTGCTTTCTAAGGACGTTTCCCGCCTGATTGATCACGAATCTACTATCTAACTATGATTTAGCATCTAGATTTTAATAATTAGCGCTTTAGTGTGCGTTTCTTTTCAAATGGGAAAAATGTCTTTTGAGGTAAAAAGAATATAAAATGAAAGGCCGCTGGCGGCCCGCCAACACCGAGCATGCGGTGATCGGGGTTTTGTTAATAAGGTAGAAATTCCAAAATGGCATTTTCAAAAAAATGTTTGAATTCCGGTCTGCGCTTCGGAATTGGAAGCGGAGGTCGGATTCGGATCATTGGAATTCGAACAAACTTTTCAAGCCAGCCACGGCTTGCCTTAAATCTCACCTCTTCGTCACTCGTTTTTGATTAATATACACTTAATTTTTAGTACCTAAATGGTAATGAGGTAGGTAGGTACCTACTTGATAATTTTAAAGATAATTTTAAAAGCTCACGGCTTGGGGAGGCAAACAAGTGGAGGGGGACTACAATTAGAGGGGGGGCTTCAAATGGAGGGGGGGCTTCTATTTTTCAATCACCCTCGAGGGGGGGGCTACAATTAGAGGGGGGCTTCAGGGGGCTACTAATAGAGGAAATGCGGTAAACGGGCTACGCCTTGCCTTTGTTGCAGTAGATAGCTGTCAATTCTAATTTTAGCAATATATCTTTTTAAAATTGTTTGTGTAACCACTTAATTTTTAATATTTTATAAAAACATCAACTCAAAGCAACTTATCTGTTTGTTTTCTCATATTATATTTAAATTATTATGATTTTTTAAATATTATAGAAATGGGCAAATGAATATGTATAATTACTTCGTTTGAATTTTATGATGCTATATAATAAAGTTTTTAAAATTACTTTCAACTTTCAGTACTTTTTAAAGTTGATTTATAATTTTTGAATTATTTTGCAGTGAAATAATTTATTTATATTTAGACAGTTCTTCCTTCGAGATGTAATGACAAGATGTCCATTGCAYCAATCACAGGTCCGGCCTCGAGGCCAATAATTAATTGCCGGTGGAGGACTGAAGGGTAATTGTAGAGCTTGGATTTATATTGACTAAAAACGCAAAATTAGACTTAACATATGGACTAAAACCRCCCAAAATATGGACCAAAAKCCCTAAAAAGTGCCAAAATATTGATTTAATGTGCTAAATCTGACAAAATCCAGTCAATTTTTGCATAAAACCCTTCAAAACTCAACTATCTTTGTTAATTTTCCTCAAATTTTTTACAKATTTTATACATTTTKTCAATGATGGCATTTTAACGATTTCTAAWCTTTGTTTTATTCGTAGCAAGTTGTATTTAATTTAAGAGCTTTTATTTATATTAATAAAATCTAATGTTCGTACAATTGCAAGTTACTTTAAACGAATAATAATTTACTGCTAAATATCAATTAATTACTTTAATCTTTTTGCTAATAATTATTATTATAGATTAATGATTTTGTTAGAATTGATCAAATTATGCACATTGTCGTCTGACATCCTCAATCCAGCATTGCGACGTCACATACGGCTTTTATCTTTCCTTGTTTTTTATACACAAAAGTCTTTTCCTTAAAGAATTTTTTATATTATTTTATAATTATATTTAGGTTATGTTATAGCTTCTCATACTTACAATATTATCAATTTTTACTAAGAAGTAATAGTCATTTTAATGTTGAAGATTTTTTTATTTGTGTTCTTTTGATTTTTATTTTTTTTAATGAATACTGCGCGAAGTTGTACATTAAAAATACTTTGTTAAATTTTTAATTGCAAATCTTTTTTGCCTAAGGTAATGATGAATTAAGTTTATATTTTATATGTCATTGATGTATATGTCGGCGTAATATTTTAATTTTAGGATTAATTGGGCCAATTTGAGTTAACTGGGGGCGGAAGAAGTTTATGATTTTAGTTCGATAATTTTATGTTAAAGTATCCATAATACTCATTAAATTTATAAAATGTATAATTATATTATTCGTTTTTGTAATTTTTTAGGTAATAAATAGTTTTTATGCTTTATCTTACGTTAATTGATTAATTAAATAAACAAGTTGAATAATAAATTAATACTTTAAAATTTTATTTTGTGTATTTTAATAGGAAAATGCATCTTAATTATGAAACATGTAATACCGCGTGGCGTGTTATTTAGTTTTACATTATATAAATTACATTAATAAAAAATAATTACTCAACTTATAATTAATTTAATTAATCACAACTCCAGTAAGACTGCCTTATATTAGTCCGTCGCTTTCGTCAAAGCAAAGTATTCCAAGTCGACAAGTTTGCAGGTATGATTAAAATTTATAAGTCGTAAAAATATTAGCAATTTAAAACTATAGCGCTATTTAATATAAGCTAATAAGCTAATAGCGAAAAGCAACAATTAAATTAATACAATATCGGATTCTTTTACCATTTACACATGCAAGTTCATCTAAATTGTTGTTATTGCGCAAATGCATAAAAACGCAAAAAAAATTATTATTGCTATAATCGCATCTCATTAACGGTTTATCTTACATATTTGTCTTAATTAACTTTTTTAACCTTTTTTTAATTCTAGTCAAGTTATTTATACTTCGTAACGTTTATTTTGTAAATTGCTAATAATAATATTTAATTTCTATATTGAGTTTTTTAATTAAATATTGTTTTAATTTATAACCTTCTAATTTTACTCTTTGTGACAAACGTTTAAATAAATCATATTATTCCCGATTAAATGACTGCTTCCTCTCGCTGCAAAGGCGGTCCAAATTTAAAAATACGCTTTTATTTATTTGTTATTATTCGCATCTGTAGTTAGTTGATAATTATTATTTTGTTTAATTGTATTTTGTAAATATTTATTGCATTTCTATTATTTGTAAGAAATACAACTAAAATTGTCAACTTAACTATTATTAATATTTTTTTAGTGTTAGATTATCTATTTTTTGAACTTGAGTCAGTCCGATTGCTGASATGATTTAAAATTAACGCGATATAAACATTTATACGGTTGTTGTAATAAATAATTATTTCAAAATTGAGCGGCATTATTCAAAACATTTATTTTGCGATTTTCTATTATTTATCTACATTATATAGTAAATTTAAATAAGAACTCGATAACAAATATTATTATTGAACTKTTAGCTTAATAAATCCTTCATTTAAATAATAGGTAATTATTGTCGTTTACGTTTATTTTTAGTTTTGTTGGATTTGCGTTAACTTGCTTTCTTCAAACACTTCAGCGTGTTGGGTTAACCAATGCACCAACGAATGCCCCGCTTCGGGAAGGCTGATGCGTGCAGAGGGATTATTGCTTTAGTATTTGTAAATATATATTTTGTTAAATACTTTTTTTTATTTAAAAAGCATTTATGTTTTAATACTTATTTTTTACTTTTTTAACGTGATTGAAATGGGTTTTTATTGCAAGTTGAGATCAATCTTTATGTTGTTATTTAATGCAAATTATAGTAATTAAATTTAAAAAGTGGGAGCAAATTTAAATGTTAATTTTGAAAATTGAATTTTTTTAATAAAAGATTAATTTTATATTTCCATTTATAAACTTGATTTTTTATTTGATTGCGGAATTCTAAGCTGATTCAGCAAAGAATTTATTTTTTTTATTAAAAACGCTTTTAACGTAAATTGTTTATAATATTGGCAACCATTTTATTGAAATTTAGTTCAATTGTAAATTATAATATGTGTAAAACACACATTTATATTAGCGGGTCACGACCTTCTTCTCTGCCTGCATAGGCAGATACGGCCAGAAAACCTCGGACCCTTCGTACATTGAAGTCGAATAAATTAGAGGAAAATGATTTATTCAATTTTAGTTTAAAGTAGCAATAATTATTTTAATAGTAATTTAACAAATTATTTTTATTTGTTGACAAAGCTTTTCACATTAGTTGGAGTGTGATTAGATTTTTAGGTGTTGTTGTTCGAAGAGGCAGGAGATATAGCAGAAGCCCACTAACCTACTATCTTTCTTGATCTTTATTATGTATGTTGATTTGCTGCTCGACTCTATTTCCACACATACCTGGGATGGGATTCGAATTTCAGTGCGCCTGCTTGGATACAGAGTTGCGACTTGCATCAGACTCAACTTTTTTTTAATATACTTTCTATTTATTCGGAATGTATGCAATAAGTTTTAGTAATTCTCAAAAAATTAATTTATTTATATATTAATAGTGTAATTAATTTACTCAKAAATTAATAATTATTGTTTTAGTTTGATTTTAAATTAAAAAAATCTTACGGCTTTTGACATAATTTAAATTTTTTTATAATAATGAATATTTTTTTATTAATATATATTTAGTTTATAAGGAGTTAAAACAAATTGATAATAATTTATACTATTAGATCTGTAAAATAGAAATATTTAAATTCATTAAAAACAAAATAAGGTTTTAATATATTCACGCCCAAGATTAAATTAAAAACTTAAAAGGCAGAATCAAAATAAACTAATTAGTATTTCTAATTAGTTTAAATTCATTTTAAGAATAATGTTGTTAGGTTCTAATTATTGATTAACTCGTCAAACACTATCGTCGAACACGATGAAATAATAATTGTTTTTATATAAAATTTGATTTTTATACTTGTTATTTTTTTGACAGTTCATTTAATATTAATAACATTATTAATTTAAATCAATCTCCAATTAATTGCAGATTCTGGCTCAACAGTGTTTAAAATATGAATCTGGTTCGTAGACATAAAAAAGTTTCATAAAGAAATTTATATAATAAAATACAATTTAGTATCCTACAATTTTTTTTATATACAGCTGAATGAACGGATTAATTCTTTTAACAAAAACAAAAACTCCAAATGCTTATAAAGTTAGTAAAAATAATTCGTCATTTGATGAATTTAAAGTTTGATATTCTTAAAAATAAAAATGGTTCCATTTAATGTTGAAGCGATGGAAGAAGGTATAAACTCAAGTTTGGTAGCAATTACAAAAAATGTCGAAACGGAAAATGATCGAACACGAGCAATATCATCTAAGGCTTTAAAACCAAAACAAAAAAATATAATAATAAATATTGTACAATGAATATATAGAAATGAGAGTTAAAAGAATTGTAGGAGCATGCGGCAACCATAACGCAAGACAAATAAAAAATTTTATTTAATATAATTTTAAAATACATAAATATGCCACAATCAATTTTTAAATTGTAAATAATCAGTATTTAAAAGCGCTATGAATGCAATATGGTGCTATTTAAAAATAATTATTATAAAATAATGATCGAATAATCACTCAAAATGATTTCGACAACGAGTTTTAAAATATTTGAAAATGCCAAATTCTCGAAAACTTTCTGTCCAACTTTGAAAAATAAACCGCAGACACAAAAGCACTTTACGAGCGCATGCTTATAATAAATAATATACAATTAGAAAAAAAACACCTATATTCTGCTAAAACTTATTAAAATAAATTCAAAATGAATTTAAACATTATTTTGGGTTGTATTAATCAAATATTTCGTTAATACACAAAAAACAAGAAATGGCGCTTGTGGAACAATTGCAGGGCGAAATCTGGGCAGAGGACTTCCATGCACATGCCTCCCCGCCTGTTTCTCCGATCTCCAAAACTAAGTTTCTAAATTATTTTATTAAAACTCAAATTCAATAATTTAAATTAATATTTACGGCTTTGTGGCTAGATTAAATTAAAAAACTAAACATTCTCATTAAATATAAATAAAAACTAATCAACAATCCAAAAATTTTCAATAATATTTAATTAGTTTTGTTTAAATGATTTTTTTGATTAAAAATTAAAAATTTTGAAAATTTATAACAAATTATCGATTTTTCTTAATACGAACCGTGTTTAACGATAAAGTGACAAAACAAACATTTTATACATTAAGTATGCATGCTCACATAATTTTGTGTGACACAACTTTGTTAACATTTCCTAACATTAAATCTATTAAAGAATAAACCAATAACTAATTACGAAAATTTATGACTGTGCCACACGAATAAGAATATTTAAATAAACTACACGCACACGTTTGTTGTCTCTTTAACTCGCCGCATTCGAGAATATTTTAACTCATTTTTATCTCGATGCATGACTTCTTTTTTTCTTTTGTGTAAAATAAAAAGCAATTTTTGTAACTTGATTAAATTCTATTTTTTTAACTAAGTTTTCTATTAAATTCCCGCCCATCTGTCGATAAAACAAACATGGAAGGCATGGAGGCGCAAGATGATCTTTATAACAAATTTAAAAACATTGTTTATATTTTCGTAAACCTAACAGGCCTCCGTTCATTGTATACATTAGTTGCTGCGTTGCAACTCCATGGAAATTAGCTTCGAAAAGCCCGCATCCTATCACATCTCCAGCACCAACCATAGGGATTTATTGGTAATAGTCGTTCAGTCGGGTCCGTTGTCTATACTCCAAGAATAATTTTTTAATTTCATAGGATCAATTGGCATGTAAACAGTTGTTCCATTTTTATTATTTTTTTTTGGCCACATATTTAATTTTCGTTTCATTTAATTATTTTAATGTAAACACAAAATAATTTAAATTTTTACATACATTTTATTTGTTTGCGGAGGCGGCATTTTTCTTTCTGTAATTTTTTATTTAATCATTTTCTTATAATGGGCGAAGCGGAACTTCGACTCCTTGGTATTGAGCCCATAGAATTCTAGATTTTGTTTTGTATTATTTTTTTTATCATTAAATTTAGATCAACTATTTAATATTTTAGTTAAAAAAGTTTTAATTTATTTTTATCAACATCATTTAACAATTCGCATCCGATATTTGTTTAATTTACCTTTTTCATTGGTTTATGTAGTTTGATTGTTTTGTGTTGGTATTAATACCATAATTTCAATAATTTTTATTTGTTTTTAATCATTTTTTGATATATTTTGGTGCTAAATTGAAATTTTTATATGGTCAGCCAACATTGTCTAATTGTGATACAAAAAGATTAAAATTAATCTTTATAGCTATTATTTAATTATTTATACGATAAAAGTATATAATAAGCGCTGCTATTGCTGGGTTGGAGTTCGATTTCTTCTTCGAGTTACATCGGTTCCGGGGTTATATATTCATAGTAAATATTTCGGTTTTTTAATTAATAATTGTTTCTTTTTATTTTTTTAATGTATCTTTTCAAAATCTTTATAATTATTTCAAGTTTAAGTTCATTTTTATGTAATATTTTTTGTTCTTAAGAAAACGTTCATCGCCAATCTTGTCCTGCTTACTTGAGATGGTATGTGAGAAAGGTGGAGCCTTTATTACAGAGCATGCACACTTCAGGATTCTAAAGATGCTAAGCAAACTTCCCAAGATCCTTCTAGATTGTCACCAGGCTTCTTTCACCATAATTTATTTGTTGCGCAGTTGATTTGCGACAGTGTCATATGAAGAGTTTGTAAATCCGAATATTTTGTTTTATAAGTAATTTTTCAATTTTAATAAGACTTTTTTATATATAAATCATGTTCTACAATATATGATCGCTCAATCCAAAAACATTAAATTTTTTTTCTTCTTATAATTATGCTAGCTATTTTTTTTAAATAATATAATTTTAATCATTACTTCGTCAATTTAACTTTTAATTAAATCATGATATTATTTTGTAAGATATATTCTTCTATTTTTGGTATTACTAATGAGTGATAAAATATTAAACTTTACAAAATGCGAATTTACGACTTCAATTTTACATTTTTTGTGTGAATTCTATTATGCGCAGTCCTTTGCAATTTTATTATTTTCCTCTTTTTTTGAAAATTTTCAACAAAAAATTTTTGTATTTTATAATATTGTAAATGATGTCACTAATCTGGGCCTTTGTTTTCATCGCGAACTTCTCGGTGGCGTCACCACCTGCACACAGTCGCCACATAAAAAAAAGTATTTAATAGGGCTGAGACACTCGGACTGTTGGGCCCCCCTCCGGAGAGCCTTTCAGCTCCCCGGAGGAGGCGGCAGTCCTCCCTTTGTTTTTGCTGGGTTTTGGACGAAGCGATTAACAAGTGTTTATTCGTTCAATTAATGAAGAAAAGGTGGATCCGATCAAAAAGAGAATATCCCCTCCCCATTTATAAGCACAAGAAGGGGAGGGGCTCTGATCAAGACTACCGACGAGAATATGGTGAGAGATTTTGATAAAATGAGCGATTTATTTCTTGACTAATTTTATTCATGCTTTTTTATTCAAATTTTATTAATTAAATATTAATTTTGATTTAATTGTTAGACATTAATTGGTCTGTGATCTTTTCATTTTTTATTCCATATACAGCACCAATTAATTAACATTATTCATTCAAAATTATTATTTTTTTGGTAATTGTATATCAATTTATTGATTTAAAAATTAAATATGTTCGTTTGTCGAACTTGACCGGCGGCTGCATTTTATTTGGTTTCATTATTAGTGATGGCAGATTTAAAAGAAAAAATTTCGTAAGTCGGCAGAATAAACCGCTGATGGGTGAGTTCATTTTTTTTTGCTCAGTAATATAAATAGATATTTTATTTTTTAATAATTTTAAAATCTCTCACTTTGAAAATGATTACTTTAGATTCCGCGTCAGGTTATTGATGAGGAATAAATTGTAATAATAGTTTTTAATGAATTAATATAAGACATAATTTTAAAACAAGCATATTTGTAGATAATACTTGAAATTTTAAAATAATGACTTTTTGCTTAATTGATTTTATATAAAATTATCGTCAGTTTGATTTAATTTAAGCAGAAGGTTAGAGTAATTTGGTCATCAACGCACCCCATCTATTAATTTTTTAGTTACTTTTTTGAACATTTTATTTTTTGAAGAAATAGTGTGCTAAAAAGAGAGAGAGTTAGACGGTTAGAGTAATTTGTAATCAACGCACCCCATCTAATAATTTTTTAGTTACTTTTTTGACATTTTTGAAGATATAGTGTGCTAAAAAGAGAGAGTCAGACGGTTAGAGTAATTTG
>MEIZ01000048.1:134112-179751 GCA_001723225.1 Globodera ellingtonae
CCTATCTCGCCAAAAACAATCTTTTTTTTAAACAAATCAATATCCCATAATCTTTTTTTTTTGTTAAGCCTCGAAAAAGTTCATAACAATTTTTTAGCCTTCCCAGCTTTGGCCAGTCTGCTGAAATTGCGATTTGTTTTGACTGAGGCCAGCGGCACACCTGCATTCGCATTAAAGACGCCACTTACGATGCTGGTATTGAACCTTCAGGTTTTTTTTTTCAACTAATCTATCTTTTGGACATAACAAAGGCCCATTTTTACGAAAAAACCTTTTTTTTACTCATTTATGTTTAATTATTCTCTGCTTTTCAATTAATTAAGAACTTTTTGTTTACCTACTTCGTTCTGTTATTAAATTGTTTTATCTAAATAAATAACAAAAAGACAAAACAATCTTTTTTTAACAAAACTCAATATCCCATAATAATTTTTTTTTTTTTGTTAAGGCTCGTAAAAGTTCATAACAACTTTTTAAGCCTTTTAAATGTGTAGAAAATTGTTTGCTGAACCAAAATTCTTTAATTTTTACATACTTGATATGCACTGTTTAAGCTCCCAAAAAACATAAAACTGGGTCTGATCAGCCTCAAATTTTTTCAAATTCATTCAAAAATCTAGAGGCTCAAAACTTAGGACACACCCTAAATAATTAAGGGTTTCCATTCCACCCCCAATCGATAAAAAGAATTGAATCCGTTAACTCAAAAAGTTAGCATTGTGAACATTGCCAATAAATATAATTAAACATACATTCATGTGCATAATTATGGATATTTTTACAAAATAAAAACCATAACAAATATTCGATTCTGATAAAAAATTTATTCATACTTTTAATGTGACATTGCGAAAATTTATTAATTACAAGATTTACATTGTTAAAAATTTTAATTTAATAAGCAAAATAAACTTATATAATATTATTACAGTGGTGGCGGGTTTTTTCTGCGGGTTTACATTTATTTCTCGCACCAAAATTTTAGTGTGGCGAAAGAACCAGAGATTAATTAGTCAGTTTTATATTTAATTGCAATCAGAAATAAATGCATTATTTTCATTTGTAAAATACTCAGATTTGGTAAATAATTAGTAATAATTTAAAAAACTTTTTAAAAGTAATTCCTTTTCATTTCAATAAAAATATTAATAATTAAGACAAAAATAATTTTTAAAATAATTGTATTAAAAACGCTAATTCAAAAATAAAATTTTAAGGTAAAATAATAAATTACAAATGCACAAAACTAATTCACACAAAAATCTTTTGATAAATAAAAAAGTGTAAAAAAAAATTTTGCAAAAATACTTTATAATTAAAAATAATCAAAATCAACAAATATTTTCCTTGATAAAATTTACATTCAGAAAAAATAGCCATAAACAGAACAATAATTAATGATTAGGTAAGCAGCCTGCCATGAATGAGGTCGGTCATACATTCACCCTCTGGTACATGTGAGTTTTGATTACCCGAAAAATTCTTTAGAAAACAATTGATAAAGAATGAACGCTCTAATGATTAGTCAATTAAAAATTCAACCAATTAATAAAAAAAATCAGACAAATAAATTTAACAAAAAATATCTGAAAAATAAAAAAATCAAACCGACCTTGCGGCAAAGTGAATGAAATTAGAGTTTTTTGGTCAAAGCACTCACTTAATAAATTAAATTTCATATAGACATTAAAAAAATTAAAATTGGTTAAAATATAATTTTTTTTGGCAAAATCAACAATAAATAAGGATTTATACCCCTGCTAACCTAATACGGCACAATTACTCCTGCGACGTCAAACGCTTTTCCGATTAAGACTATGTATTGCTGGCGATCAACTACCAACCCAATATATTAGTCGCAGTAATCATTCTAAAAATGCAACAACATCAAACAAAAACCACTAATCTTACAGAAATAAAAATTTTAATTTTTATCTTTGGCGATAAGTTTTTAAATAAACGTCAACAAATATATACTAAATCAACCCAACAAACTTAATGTTAAAAAGAAAAAGAGTGTATGCAACTTTGACGAATATTTTTCCGGCACCTTTGACGTAGGCAATATTATTAAGATTGTTTTATAATAAAAGTCATGAGCCCAAAGTTTGACCAAAGCTAAGAGTTTTAAAATGTTTTTTTAATTAATGAAAAAATGTAATTTAATATTTATTATAAAATTAAACTTAAATAATTAATTTAGATCTTGTTAATTAAACATAGGCAATTTTAAAATAAGTTGCTATGTTTTAAATTGACTAAAAAACATACCTATTTAATTTATTAGGTCGTCATTTACATTATTAAATAAGATAAAGGCAATACATAGTTTCATAAAAAATTCTAAAAATAATAATCAAATAAGTTTTTTGTTATAAAAATAAAAACCCCATTTATATTTAACAAAATTATTTGGCATTCTGAAATAGCTTATAAGAAATTAAAATGCAAAAGCACCAAAAAACAATTGGAGATTAATTTACGCTAAGACAAGGTATAACTAAAGCCGAACAATGTATTTTTGATTATAAACATGTAAAAGTATCCCATTGGTGAGAATCATAACATCTGAAGCGCTGATGCCCATTTTGATCTGATAAAACACCTTTTACCTATTCAATAAGGTTCTTCTGCGACAAAGTGTCTCCTATTTCAGGCACGACACGTATTGTTGCCTGTAATATTAAATTTATTTGCATTTTATAAATTAATACGCGTAATTTTTATTTTCAAGCGACGATATTTTAAAATAATTTTTATGATAACGCGGCAGGTATTTTAAAAATAAATTTTTATGATGATGCACGGATATTTTTAAAAAAAAGTTAGCTGGCAAAATAACAAAATAATGTAATAATATTGACAAAAAACATATAATATAAATTAAATATAATAAAATACATTTAAAAAGTTTATTTTTTGCAGAAAACGAGTTTGTAGATTATGTTTCGGCTTCAATTCTATGAAATGCGAGGCGGGACGTTGATACACTGGTAATGGAAAGATTAAGGATCAACCATTTTAAAACGGCAGTCGATTTCAGTGGCAGTAAGCTCCGACGATTCGACAAGTTATGGGCGGCACAGATCAACTTGGAAAATGCTGAATCATTTGAATTTGTTAGATAATTTAAAGTCTTAACCATATTGTTTGTTACTTAAATTGTTTAAGAAGTTATTTCCTGATTATAATTAAACCATTAAATTAAAAATAGCATTAAACAAAATGATTCAAATAAATGCATGAAGTAGACGAGACATAACGTTTCTGTCACTCAAATTCTCCAAGTTTTTGGATTTTATATTACACAAAACAGGTTGGAGAGTTAAATTTAATATTAAAAAAAGCCTCGCCCTTACAAAATAACGACTTAATGTATTTTAGAGTTTTTGTTGTAAAGCGAAACTATACATAGATCAAAAACCTCTAAATCTTTTAATAAACAGTGTTATATGTAAAGGACTATAACCGATAAAAATGAATAGCGAATAACTATTTTTAATAAAAAAATACAATAGATATTTAAAAATATAACAGCATAAAAATTACGAATATTTATAAGAACATTTAAAACCCTTTAAATAAGGTTTAAATTTAATATAACTAATCATTTTCAAAAATACAATTATTTTACAAATATATCCAATATTGCTAAATCATCCTAAGGTAAAAGATATGTTAAAAGAAAAAATTAATACATTTAAACGCAAAAGTATTTTAGTAAAAAACACCTTCGTATGTGAAATCTAATTCATTAATTCAATTTCCTTTTCATCAAGAAACTTTGTTAAAAAATGATTGAGTTATTTTTAGATTTATGTTTTATCATTTCATACTAATCAATATATGTTTTATTTTTGTTGTTCCTCTATTTTAGTCTGCCAAATATTGAGTTTCCAAATTTATTGGTACAGTGATATGCAAGTAATATGTTTATTTATAAGAGTTACTCTTTTGCTGCTTTAATTTGTTTTTATTAATAATATGCAGAATAGCATTATGGTAATCATTTTATCAAATGCCGTAGTTAAATTCGCAGTTTATGAGATGAGTTGATGATTTAAATATTTAATTAGTTATAATAAAGTTAGGGTTTTCACATATTTTATTTACTTGTTGTGGAGGTAATTTTTATTAAAGCAATCATTATTCTTTTGCAATTTGTTTTTTTTTGAATAATTATTTTGCCTGTTGGTATAAATCTTTATTATTTTTTTACATCTATGGCGGTATGCACTGGACTCTGATTATCCTGACCGCTCGAGTAGCTCGAGCATTGACACATTGTTTTCCAGTATTTGGAAGGCAGATTAAATCTTTGGTTGTCATTATTTATTTAAACTTTAAAACTTGTGGCTATTTTATTCATATATTGACTCTAAATTTATTTTTACTCTAAATAATTATAAATTACTTTTTAAGCATTTATTATTATCTCAATTTGGTAACCCTTTAAGCTCTTTCAAATTTGTATGAAGCAAATAATGCGCTTCAAGCAATAATTTATAATTGGTATTATTTTTTCTTAATTTTTGTATACCAGTACTTTCTTGGAGTATCCATGCTCGATCAGCAAGTTGTTTCGCACGACTTGAAAGGGTGCCACCATTATTACTTTTTTGAATTTTAATATTTCTATAACATGTAAAGAAAGCAAATTTTTATATTATTGATAACAATCTAATTTTTACGCATTCTTGCGCAACAAATTTAAACGTTGTGAACACCAATAAAAACTTCTCAAACACCATTTGTTTGTTCTAGCGACACTTTTATTTAATGAGCATATATGAAGTATATTCAAAATTAAATATATTTGTTAGTTAAAGTTGTAACGGAGCTTTTACGCTATTTAAACTTGACTAAAGCATTTAATTAATCGATTTGATTGATTTTTTTCTTCTGTTCATTCATATATAATGCAAAGGTAAATTTGCCTTTTTTAAATTTAAATTCTGATTTCGTAACTTTATTTAAATTGTCACATAATATTTTATAAAATAGACTTCAGAATTAATTGTTTTTTGCATTATTTAAGAATAATACTTTGTAGCGATATAACATATCCAACGTCTCAAATAGTATATAAAACAAATAATAATCCTCTATGTATTTTAACTTTAATAATTTGGACCCTTCAATTGCGATAGCAAAATCTGGCCTATATTATTATAAATGATTATATGTATTAGATAAAAAATTAAGTTACATTAAAATATTTTTTTCATTTATGGTTTTGTTTGAATTCAGTCAAATTTGTTGTTCATTACAATAGCATTTTGTTGTTTGCCCAGTTTCTATTTCTTTTAACGGCGAATTTGTAAGTTTTTTTGTCATATATTTATAATTTTTAGGATATTTATTTTTTAATTTGATCTTATTTTTATTTTGACCAAATGGCTCTAACCGTCTCTCTTTTTAGCACACTATTTCTTCAAAAAAATAAAATGTTCAAAAAAGTAACTAAAAAATTATTAGATGGGGTGTGTTGATGACCAAATTACTTTAACCGTCTGTCTCTCTCTTTTTAGCACACTATTTCTTCAAAAAATAAAATGTTCAAAAAAGTTGGTAAAAAATTATAAGATGGGGTGCGTTGGTGATCAAATTACTCTAACCGTCTAACTCTCTCTTTTTAGCACACATTTCTTCAAAAAATAAAATCTTCAAAAAAGTAACTAAAAAATTATTAGAAATATAAAAAATAAGTCAAAAAGAGCCCAAAGAATATCGCAAACGTATGTAATAATAAACTATTATTAAACGGAAGATTTTATAAAATAAAAAAGCATACAAACTTATTCAGTTAGCAATGCAATTTTTTACAAAACATTAATGACTTTTTATTTAAATTATTTTAATTAAATACTGAAAAATATAACAATTGGACTCCCTAAAAAAAGGGGAAAAATTCATAAAGAAAATTTGAACTTATCGTACAAAAGGAAAAGTGCTTGCTTATTGCTTTTTTTAATTAGTACTGAACAGAGTTTTCCTGTTCCAGCTTGCCTGTTCTGTTCTAGAAAATGGGGGGGGGGCGTATGTGAGCAGAGGAAAAATGATAAATAAGTGCTCGCACTCAAGCGAGTTCGAACCCCAACACATAATAAGAGTCATCGAAAGAGACAAACCACTAAGCCATCAATTTAATGGGGATTCCTGTTAAAAAGATTGAAATTGTCACTCAATGATGTCATCTTTAGGGGTGTAAATTCAACTGGAAGACACCCAAAAGTTTTGTACAAAAAAGGGCATGACCCAAACAAAATTTTGTACAAAATTTTTTGGGTTTCTTTTGGTTTTGGTTTCTTTTGGGTTTTACCCAATTTGACCAAAACCAAAACCAAAACCAAATTTTTGGTTTTTTTTGTACAAAAAACCCCAAAAAATTTTTGGTTTTTGGTTTTGGTCCGGACTCTAATTTAAACCATTGTAAATGCAGATGAAGTTCACATTGTATTTTTGAACCGAAAATATCTTACAAATTATATTGCTTAAAATGGATAAATATAAAAAAATAAACATTTTAAAAGTAAATTGAGATTTAGATAAAACATACAAAACAAAACTCGACAAAAATAAATGCAAATCCTTTAAAACTCATTGTTATATTTTCCCTTTAAGCGATTTTCTCTGAAATTTCGCAGGTAAACCAGAAAGTTAAACTATTGTATTCTCCTTCATTCATTAACTACTAATAATTTCAAATAAAATATACCAACATTAAAAATAATAATAAAAATATAGCAAATATTAAAAAATGCAGTTCACCCTAAAAGGGAACTGTTAATATTAATATTATTTAAATTGTCAAAAGTCTTGAAAATAAAACAATTTACATTAATTGACTTGAAGTATAAGAAACCCAAAAATTCATAGATAATAAAAAAAATCTAATTATAAATTAAACAAACAGTGATTCAGCATAAACTTAGAGTACCTGGTGGTGTTCCACCATATGAAGTTGCACGCGCTTGCGGTTGCTTCTTAAAAAAAGCATGTGCTCGCAATAATAATAAAAAATATTCAATTAATAAATATTCTCGTGTTTATTAAGATTTTTGCTTTCATTTTAAAAATACTGTTTCAAGAAATTAATTATACCGATCCATACTGAAAATTAAAAACAAATAATCTACAAAAATTGGAACCATGTAAATTTAATAAGCAATTATAATAAAAAAAATTTATTAAAAGTTACTAAGTATATCTATATATTGTTAAACAAAACTTCGAAATTTTTAAACTTCAGAATGAATTAATTAGCGAACCACACAACAGGTTGGCCACCAATTGCAACAGTAATTCATTTTTATTGGCTAAATAAAGTACCTGATTATTTTCATCTGTTTATCTTAATAGTTGGTTAACAATATTACTCCGTTAAAAGAATTTTAGGCAGTGGCTCCTGACAATATTATCATCAACAACGCTCTAACATCATTGTTCATAATATAATTCAACCTACAAAATAAAATATAAAACCTAAAAAAAATAAATTTAAATGAAAAACAAACAATATCTAAAAAAATATCAAAATAAATCATTTGAAGCAATAATCAAATTAATTTAAGGTGTATAAATCCAATGTTTTTATTTTTATTATTTCGCAGAAGGTGAAGGCGTGCGGCCGCTCTGGTCCAGAGAGAACAGTACAATGTTTGAACACCCGTGTTCTCCACTCATTTTAATAATTTTCCAGACCAAAGCAATTTTCATTAATTCTTTTGTTGTTGTAAAATTTTTTATTTTTATTAAAGTTGTCTTTAAGTTAAAATTTTTATATATTTTTAAGTATACAGAAATGGTTTAATGAATAAAATTAGTGTGTTTACATTTATTGGTATGTCAAAAAATATAATACTCAAATTTTTCCAAAACACAAAAATAGAACGACTCCAGAGTTCGGTGTTCAAAGGCATTTACGACTTGTGTGGGCATTTTTTTAAATTTTGAAATCATTAAGCATTTGTATTATACATGGGAATCAGTAAACATTTTAAATAAAAATGAAAATTATTTAAAAATCTAAAAGCTAACAAATAATAAACAAACCCGTCCTGTAATATAAAATATTTTCAAAAATTTGTGGGAAAAAACTAATAAAGAAAATTAATTTTTTAAAACTAATGAATCACAATGATGCTAAACAAAATTCAACTTGAAATTTCTGAAAGTGAAAATAAAAAATGATTTTAATTATATTTTTAGCAATATTATTGCGCTTTTCCAATCTTATAATTAACAGTTAAAGTATTTAATTAATAAAAGATTTGAATTTAAAAAAGTGGAAGTCCTCAAATTGCTGGCTTGAAGATGGACTTTTTTATATTTTTTTTTGAGATCAATTTTTCCTAAAATAATTTTATTTTTTAGTGTTTTTTTAAATATTGTCGTTTAAGTTTATTTTGGTTTAATGAAATAGTTCGTTTTAACTTTTATTTTTTTATCTTTGCCTTTAAATTTATATTTTATCCAACGTCAGCTACAAATTTTTAAAAAATACAACATTTAACAAAAATGTAATAAAACTGTGCTGGCTCAATTTCCTCGATTATGCTTTGCCGATAACATTATTTCCTACTAAAAATACTTATATAATTAAACAGAAAGATATAATTTAAATAAAATTGATCATGTTCGAAGGATGGGGCGAGGCCCTCGGCCCGTGCTGACGTCGCAGATAAAATTAAAAATAAGACATTAATTCAGTCATCTAAATAACCATCGTCTAAAGTGCCCAAATTCTTATGTAAAAAAACAAAAATTAAAATTAAAGTTAAAATTATATATACTATAATAAAAAAATACCAATAAGATAGGCCTTTACAAAAAATTATTTTCAACTCAATAATTAATTTAAACATATAATTTCAAAATGGATTTTAAATAGAAATAATTAATCTTTTGGGAAAAAGTAAAATTACATTCGCTTATCATTCAACAGAGATTTCGTAATCTTTATATAAAAAAAAATTTATCAATTAAAAAGTGCCTTTTTAAGAAAGAGATAGTTTTTTTATGTATTGATAAGAATTTAAAATTTTGATTTTCTTCGACACGACAAAAATAAAATAAATCAAAAAATAAATAATCAATGGATTCACAGAAATAACTTATTGTTGATCTTATTTAACAATTCAAATTGCTCGTAATTTTACCAAACTTTAAGTTTGTTGAACAAAATCTGAAAACATAATTTGAATACATTTTTAAACGCTGCAACCCATCTCATAAATCATAAAATAATTTGCTGCAAACCTAAGATTATTTTATTCAAGCGCCACGATTCGATACGGTGTACGCGGATAACGACGTGGATGCATGCCCTGAACGTAGTTATTGCTGAGGATCTGCACATGGATTCTGAGCCTTGGAAGCTGAAATTAGTGGATTTTGCATAAAAAAAATAGTTTGAATTCAAATATTATGAAAATTATTCAAATAAAAAACTTAAATGCTAAAAAATAATATGCCCAATTAATGAATTATCAAAAACCTGCCCTAATAAAACTGTAATGGGCATACATTTGCCGATTACCCAAACAAACAAATTAAAATGACGTCCAAAATCATACAACTTTTAAACTAGTTAAAATAAACTAATTAATAAGCTTATTTAAATAGTAAATAAATTTTTTAAATGATTACCAACGTAAATAAAATTTAAAAAAACTGTTTTAAAAACATAAAATATTTATGTATTTTAAGATAACCCAGCCTTTTAAATACTAAGTGTAGTCAAATTTTGTGCACTTGCGCCCAATGAAAACTAAATATGGTTAAATCACTGACTGTTATGCCGATGACCAATAAAAATGCGTTGACACTTTGCAGAGTCAGCATTATTAAATTTTTTTGAAATTTTTGATTATTGACCCTCATTTTATGACTGAAAATCTACGGCGGTTGTAAAAAAGGAATTGGTTTTTGGGGTACATTTTAGGTTTAATGCTCTAAGTTTTTGTTTTTTCCACAAATTTTTAGAAACATTTTTTTTACATGCATTGCTTGAGAATGTTTGGTCACAGCCGTTTTCTGTCCTATTTTCTAATTACATATTCAATATAAACCTTATTGTTTTGCAATGTTTTTAGTTATTACAAGTTTTATTAATAAATAGAAACTTTCTTTCTTAATTAATTATTTTTTATGCACATTCTTCGTTTTCTATTCGATCTTAATTTATAATTTTTATTTGAATGATGAGAGCTTTTCCCCCAATGTTTTTCAATTGTTCTTCATTACGCCAATGTCCAAATTTGAATATTCAAAAATAATTATTAATTTATATAAATGAAATATTTTGCGTTTTACAGGAATTACTTCTTGTCCTTGTTTTTAGAAAATGATTAAAAAAATTTTAAGCTACATTTTAATAATTAAAAAATTACTTTTTTTGCTATATTTGAAAAATTTAAAGAATTTTGAGGAAATTAATTGAGCAAAAGATAAATCTGTAAAATTAGCAGTTCATTTATTACATAACTTTTAACCTTTGCAATAAAATGAGTGAAAAACAGCTAGGAGAAATGTATTCTTTTTTCTTTTTCTTTAGGTTTTAAAGATATTATTAATAAGTCTTATACTTGCATGCGCTTTTGTATTTAAATTGTTTTAAAATTTATTTGCATTTAATTTGTTTGTAATTATATAAACTTGCGGCTGGCTCTAGACGAGATCAATTTTATCTAAAAGGAGCTGGATTTGTAGTACATTTTTAAATTTCAAATCATAAATAATTCAATCATTATATTTTTTATTTTAGTCTTATTTTAAGCACGAATTTTGCCCATTTTTATTATGTCAAATGTTATTCAATTTCATTTAATATGTATTACATTAACATTTTTAAATATCACAATTTTATTCATTAATCTCGTTATACATGATAAAACCTCAAAAAAAACTTTTATCTTAATCATTTCTTTAAATTTTAAGTTGCGCCATTCGTAAATTTCGATATCCACAAATAATTATTGTAAAGTAAACTAGTTTTAATAAAAATATAAGTCACTGCGTGATCATATATAAGGTTTGCTAAAAATTTAATAGAGATTTTTTTATTTATCTATTTTGATATTTCATTTATATGTATCATTTAGTTTATTTTATTTGACTTTTTCAAAAAGTGGGCAAAATATTTCTGCTTCACATTACCGTTTCCGATGCTGAATTGAAGCATGCAGTTTTTTTTGACCATCACCACATCACTGGCGCGGAATTCATTCGCGATTTGGCTGTTTTAGTTTTTTATAAATTTTTGATTATGAATTTTTTTTTAGTTTGCGAGTTCTTGGCACGCTGAATTTATGAGTTTAATACTTTATTTTTTCTAAACCCAAAAAGGCCATCTGTTTGCATGTGGGTATCATATTATTTATTTTTTGATATAAGTAAACAACAAACTTAACCAATGTCAAACAGTTGAAATATTTTAAAAATATTAAGTAATAAGTTTACTTCAGCAGAATTAAATGAAATTAGTGGTATTTTTATGTAAAATTATCTTTGAAATCACAATTAGTCAGTCCATTATGTGCCAACTTAATTCTGGGTGCTGTTTAACATGAGTAAACAATCCAGAGTTCATGTTTATTTGTATTGTATCGAGGTATTAAGAAATTAAATAGTTATTATTAATCTCCTTGCTTGATGTCGCCATTTCAATTTAAATTAGTGTTCTAGCATAAATAAGTAAATAAAAAATACTTTAGTTTTAAATTTGACTCTTTTTCGTAAACTTTTTTGAAACATCACTGGTAAATAAATTTCAGACCGTATCTTAATTTTTGCTTTAAAAATTATAACACTAAATTTTATTTTTAAAATAGCTAACTTTTCCTTATTTTAAATACATGTTGAAGAATTTTTCAATATTTGCATTGACACATAATATAGGTTGTTCCCTGGAAGTAGGGCGCTCTTTTGAGCTAAAAACATTGACGACCACAGTTTGCGTTAAACAAATATGAAGTTTAAAATTCTAAATATTGTGATAAAAAACCACTTGATCATTCTGCTACCTTTTATTGTCGAGCACGTAAATACTGTATTTGTAATTTTAAACTGCTATTTTATTTACAGAAATTAAATTCAGATTTAGAATAAAATTGTAAATAATACCGGTATTATTTTTTGTCTACGGTATTTTCAATTTGTTTTTACATATAAACAGTCATAATTAATGAATTTTAGACATAGGAATTATCATCGTGATTATTTCTTATTTATTTTAATTTAACATATTTTTCTTAATGAATTTAAAGCGAGCGCTTAAATATTTTTTTAAATGTAATTTGAGGCGAACGTGGTTTATCCATCCGAATTTCTGAGTTGGGCGTAATTTTTTAAAAAATAAAATGCAACAATTACAGGTTCTAAATTTTTATTATGGTCTTTTAGCAATACTTAATTTGTATTAACCTGGCTATTTCTCCATGTGTCAGTATTCCTTTTTCATGGTGCACCGATTGTTTTATACATTATTTTCCATTGCCATTTTCCTCATTTAGGTTATTTAATATTTCTTTCATTATTTATTTCATTTTTATTGTTTTTTATTTTAATTTTAAACGCCAAGTCGAATAAAAAAATTGTGGAGTGGTTCCATAGTATAATATCCGAAAAGTTTTGGGGAAAAATAGTTTAGGCATAGATCTCATTATCTCTTGTAAAATTACATCTGAGTTATTTTGTTTAGCCTTCCTTGTAGGTAAGATATGGGGTCATTTAAGATAGAAATTTATGTATTTCCCAATCTTTGGTTTTTGGCAATGCCATGATTTTGGGTTTAGCTTTAGCACTTTCTTTTAAATGATATTAAATTAAAACTCTTTTATTTATGACCTTGATTAATTCCATACAAATAATAACTTTAATATTTTGGTGCCAATAAAACAACGTAAATTTGTAATAATACATTTTTACAATTTTTACTTTTAGTTTTCAACAAAAGACCGTCCAATGTCTTTCATTAATAATGATATAATTGTGAAAATATTTTAATTAAAATATTTGTTAGGCTTATTAAAGCTAACTCGATAAATGATTTTGTGGCAAACCAACATTCTTCATTCTTTGGAAATTTTTTAAATTTAGACTCTCAAATATAATCAAGGTGCCAAGAAAATTGTTATCATTAGGAAAGACTTAATTATGATAAAGTATTTTAGCAAAATACTAATTGGATAAATATGAGAAACGGATTTGTATTTTAATTAAAATTTTGTTGTAAAGCATATTCTACATAAAAAAGACTGCTGTGAGAGGACGTTAAGTATCGATTTTTGACAGCAGCATCAGTTTCAATCAATGGGCATTGATTGACTTCAACAAACAATCAGTTTTTAATTTACGTGTCACCTTATTTTCATTTCAGTTTAGTAAAGCAAAAAGGACCCCCCAAAATTTACTTTAAAACACAAAGATGATAATGCTCAAATCCGTTTTTTTAAAAAAACAGTTAAACCAACAAAAATTATTTAATTCAAAAAGATTATAATTTATTACCTACAATACAATTAATAATTTCCTTAGGATCAGAAGAGGTATCTGCATCCATAAACCCAAAAATTATTTTTAAAAACCTTTAAATATTTATTTGAACCATTTTACTTTATTTTGTTATTTAGCTTTTTTTTTGTTTGTATTATCAATAAACAAATATTAATGTTAATTATCATTATAAAAATCAAAGTTGTTTTATAGTGTCTRAAACTATTAATTAAATTTTGAATTTGTTTATATTTTTATAAAATTGTAAAAAACGCGTATCTTCTTTTGCTCATCGTTTTTTAGAATTTATGGAAAATATTTTTTCAAAAATTGTCTAAATGTTCTTTGACGCACTCTGATTATGTAAATTGAGAATTTACTACAAGGTTTAAATTTAATATTTTAAATAAATATTATTATGTAATTTTATCCCGGTTATTTAGTCATACTATCTCTTTTGAACCATTCTCAATCTTGAACCAAAACATTGACTAAAATTTGTTGATAAATTTTCAACAACATTTGGCATTGTAAGTAATCAATAAAATATAAATAATTATTTAATTTTTTAGATATTTTTATTTGCTCTTTTCTTCGCAGATACTTACAGCTGTCTGTCGCATCATATTTATTTTAATTYTTAATTAAAATTCATTGTTTGAAACAAGTTAAATTGTAAATTATTATTAATAAAGCTTTATTAATTTAGTTTGCCTTATTATGTAGTAAATTAGATAAATTTGTTTTACCTACACTTGTTATAAAATTCACACAATATTTAGTAATGAAAATTGTCTTCTGGTCTATATGTTTTATTTTCTTATGATTACGTTTTAAACTTTTAAATTTGTGATTTCCAGCTTGAACGTTTTCGCACATTGCTTGTCTTGCCTTTCAGCCATGTCGCCGGCACCGGGGTCATTTAAAYAACATTTTAGGAATTATAATTTTAAATTAAATATATCTGTCTTAATTCTTCGATTCCATAATCCGATATTAAACTCCTTAAAATTTTACTATGATCTTTACTTTATTTTTTAAATATTTTTATTGTATTTTTTTTAATTTTGAAAGAACTTTGGGTCCTAAGGTTTGGTTTTAACCATTGATATGTATATTTATTTGAATTATTTTGTTATTTAGCTTCTTTTTTTTGTATTATCAATAAACACATATTAATGTTATTTGTTTATATTTTTATAAAATTGTAAAAAACTCGTATCTTCTTTTGCTCATCGTTTTTTAGAATTTATGGAAAATATTTTTTCAAAAATTGTCTAAATGTTCTTTGACGCACTCTGATTATGTAAATTGAGAATTTACTACATCAATTTGGCACACTGGGACATACATCGCGACTACGGGCATCCCGTTTATTATTGATTTATAGCGCTTTTTAAAACTTTTATTTATCGGCCTTTGGCTCTAATATAATTTTTACAAATCTTTAAATGCTTTTTTATATTAGCCTAATTATTAAGCCAGCCAACTTTTCTCACAATGAGGCGGTTCATCCGAGCCAATCCACTTTTAAACTGTTTACAAAATTTATAGTTCTCGTCTAAGGTGTGTGTGTGTGTGTAGAAAATGCTGATTTGTGTGTAAATATATTGAAAGGATTAATATTAGAGTTATATTTTATTAATTTATTTTTTAATCACATATAGATTCGTTGTTTTAACTACAATATTGTCAAAATTTTTATTATTTTTATTATTTTATTTATATTATTTAAATCTTAATTCATTTGGTATTAATTTGTTGAAACTTAATGTTTTAATACGATAGTGATAAATACACGGCACATTTTTTGTCCAAACACCTCCAATCCTACTGAACAAGCAAACCCACTAAAATATTGATTTATGATTCGGATTTTTTCACAGAACAAAGTAGCCCAGTAATTCAATTGCTTTTAGATTATTATTTGTTATTAGATTTTTAGTTTGTTTAACAATCAATTTAGATATATTTATTAGCGAAACTTCTTCATTATTTTTTTAAATAAATTGCAATAAAAATTTAACGATAAATCATTTATAAAAATTTTCTTTAGGTTTCATGAAACCATAGCTTAGCTTATGTAGGCTTGTTAATAAGCTCGGTCAGGTGTCTCCAATACTAATTATTAAAAAAACCAAAAACAATTTGCGTTCATTGTAATATCTATGTTTTGCTGTTAATTTCCAGACATAAATTGGAAAGGTATTTTATTAAATTTATAATCGATTGCAGCCATTCTTTCCATCCACCGCTCGCTGCAGCAATTCAAATGGCTGTTTTTTTCTGCCAGCCGGGGATGGGCGTTCGTTTTCCCATCGCCGGAGGGGGGGGGGGCAATAATATCGATTTAAAGATACTTTCAAACTAAAAAAATATTCACGGCCAAGGTTTGAAGGGTTTATAAATTGGCTTAAACCGATAGGTGCCCCTTTTTTGAACTAAGTCTTCGAATTGCTTAATTTAAAACTTTTAAAATTTTAATTTATGTATTCAAAAAGCTAATTTAATTTTTTAGTTTTTAACGCTAACATAAAACAGCATATTATTACTTGTTTATATATGTAAATTGGAATTTATTTTAATCAACAATTTAAGACTTAAATTATTTCAACATTGAAAATTTTTAACTGCATTTCTTATTTTTGTTTTCCCTTAATTCCTTTGTTGCGATTTGTGAATACGTTTTTAAAAAATATATATATATATTATTTATTTTGTTTCAGAAAATTGGCAAATATATTTGAATTAAAATATGTTTATTTTTTTTAAATTTTCTTGCTTTTTTAATAACTTCAAATTTCGAATTGATTTTTTTATGAAATTTATTGAGCTGTTTTGTGTCTCATCTTCATCATCCTGTTTGTCTTTAAGATTGTCCAAATAATGCAAGGACTTCCCCCACCCTGTCCCACCTGTTTCTCTTTTTTCACATGCTCCAAATGTCGTTGCAAACAATCCTTTATTAATATAAATTAATTTAAAATAATAGGAACAAATAAATTAATGCAATTTTTTAAACATAAATGGCATATAATTTCTAAAAAAAGAAAGACATTTCAATGTTCTGGTAATATAAATTCATTTAAAGTGGATGTTGACACTCATTCCACTCCCGGAGGCCACAAAAATTCTACTATAAACGAAGGAAACAGAAATAAATGCCAAAGCAATCTTCCAATTTATAACAAATCAAAAGAGTTTCTAAAGATATAATCCAAGAAAGTAAAAAAATTATTAAAATCGAATAAAATTTATATAGAATTTTATACAACAAATCGACAGAATTTCAGTAAAAAATAAAAAAATACTACCAAATTCGTTAAATCATCAAAAATTGATTAAACTTTTCAAGTAAACAAACTTTTTTAATGTTTGAATAATAAGGTACAATACAAATTTATTCAAACTCAACCAAAATTTTTTTAATAAGAAATTTTATCACCCTAACATTTACCACTTTTGTTCAGAAGAGCCCCACGATACGCTGCTATCTACGCTGGAATGAAAAAGATTAACAATTTTAAATTCTAAAGATTATTAAACAATTATCTATAATATAATTTTGTAAATTATACAACATATATCTAGAGAATAACCGTGCAACTACTTAATTATAAAATAAACTGGTTATTTCTTTCGTAATATTTAATTTTTATTATAATTTTATTTTAAAAAAAATTTAATTTAACAAATATTTCTAAATATCTATTATTTTCATTTTTAAATTTAACATGCATTTTGCATGTGATTATAAAAATAATAAGACAATATATTATAATAACCCAAATTATTTTAACAACAAAAATTTTTCAGAACATAATTTGCTTAAATAACACGCAAACAAAATCAATCACTGCCGCAATAATACCTATATACACATTTGCCGTTTATTAATGTTATTGTTTAATTTTACAAATAAATTTGGAATTATTTATTTCTAAGAAAAATGCAAATATTTACCAACGAAAATAAACAGCGACAATTATTTAAATAAAATACCCACCTTTGCTGGACGTAAGCATGCACGTCTTTTAATTTATTTTAATTTTAACTTAGCTTTTCCTAATTTGACCTTTTTATGCAGTTTAATTAAATAACTAATAAATATTTGCATAAAAAATGCAATATTAATTTTAAATAATTGTTCCAAAAGTTATTCATTTTCTTACTAGAAATATACGAATCTTATATCTTTGTTTAGAGACAGACTCGATTCTGTAAGTTAACGCRTTGTTAATTTTCAAATACTCAAACAGAGAACAGATAATTAGCTAATTTCTTTATCATTAATTATTTCAACATCGAACCTTTTCACGCATTTTTGAATGGACTTTTGCTTATTGAACTGATATTAGACTATTTTTGATTGCAATTATTAAACCCCTAATTGTTTTAACATCTTGACACTTAAATTTTTGTTAATAATTCTTAAAATACATAAATTTAAAAAAGTCTGCAACGTGAAAATGGAAAGACATGATATGATGTCAATGAAAAGATATTTTAAAACATATTCAAGAAAGAATATCAAATACTTGTACAAAATAAMTCATTACATATTAAGTCCAATTGGACGTCCGCGGAGACAACTGATGACAAATATTAGCCTTGCTGGGCAATTACATTTMTTTGTTTATTGTGTTTACTTCGTTCATGACATCATTTGTGATTCAATCTACTTCGACAGATTTCGGTAAATAAAATTTACGACTTTTTATTTTCGCAAACTCCTTCGATCAGCCAATGACAGATTGAGTAAATTTTTATGAAAGTTTATTTGATACAAATAGTTCWTTATAAAAAAAGCCAAATTCAGTGAAATATATTTTTGAAATTATAATGTAAATATTTTTTAGGCCTTGACCTTTTTGTTTTGGCCCATGTTTTTATATTAATTAAGTTATTTTTCTATCTTTATATTTTAGTTTGAACCTCAAGTTAACCACCAACACTTTTGATGACAACACATTCGTTCAGATGCAGCTTACCAGGGGGTGCTAGGTCGTTTCGTAAAAAGTTCAAAAAAGTAACTAAAAAATTATTAGATGGGGTGCGTTGATGACCAAATTACTCTAACCGTCTAACTCTCTCTTTTTAGCACACTATTTCTTCAAAAAATAAAATGTCAGAAATTAAACAAAACAATTTTTAGATGGGGTGCGTTGATGTCCAAATGCTCTCGCAGCCTGACTCTCTCTTTTTAGCACACTATTTCTTCGAAAATAAAATTTTCATAAATTAAACTAAAACAATTTTTAGATGGGGTGCGTAGTGGATTTGATCTGGGAATAATTCCCGAGACGTCCATATATTTTCTATGTTAAACCGATAATTTTTTGTTATTTATTAAAGCCTGTCAAAAATTACATGAAAGCAAGACACCTTTTAAAATGATAAAAAAGTTTTAAAAATATATAATCTTTTTGCAAATACTAAATAACAATTAAAGGTTTAAGCGTGTCATTCCGTACAACAGGTACCTTCTACTGAAGTACGATGTCACAATAACATTAATTATACCATAATATAACATTATTTAATTTTGCGATTGAAAATATTTTTATACTTAAAAAAATTTACACTGATAAATAAATAGGACCTAAAAATATAAATGTTGCGAAACAGCTGGATGTTGAAATCTCGGTGCACGACACATAAAATAACATTCTTGACTAAGACTTCACTTACTAAAGTAAAAACAATTTAAGATCCTAATGAGGATTTATAAAAGTTATTAAATTTGATTTAAATAAAATTACGACGAAACATATTAATTGAGCTGTTGAGGGGACTATGCAGTTGTCGAGTCATTGGCCACAACCAATTCGAAGAAAATGCGAAGCACTACGCAAAGCGAATATATATGGGGTTCAATCAGTTGGCCGAGACTTATATTTTTAAATTTATCAATTTTCGTCTGAAGGTTATCAAATGGACCCAGTAAGGTTGTGTTTATAATGTTTTTCTCGTCTCAATATTTTATAAAATCCATAAATATTGCATCGAAGCATTAATTAAAGTTTCACACTCGAAAAATTATAATTTTTTCGAAATAAATTGCATACAATAACAATTATAGATTTAAATAATTCGTTGGAGAACCCGGAACTTAGTAAAGCATACAACAATTAAAAATGCAAGATGAATTCCGTGATATCTAAAGAATTTAAACACCAACATCAAAGTCAAACTGAAGCTACATTTTCCTGATGAAATATGCATTGTATTATTAATGTTTTTAACAAAATTTATATAATTACTAAACAGGTTAAGAACAGAGCACTTCGCAACACCATAAAAGGTTAACACTAACACACCTGCAAAAGAAGAATGATGGGCAGCCGAGGGCAAAAAACAACATGGTTTTATAGCATTAAAAAAAATTTACAATGAGCATGATTAATTATGACATATGTATGCATTAAATCAAAATAAAAAGTTTTTCAATAAATATCATTTAAACATTTAACTAAAAAAATTCAAAATCTTGGATAAAGGAAAATATGTAAGCTATGACATTAAACACACATTGAGATTTATAAAGAATTAGTGAAAAAAATGTGAACAAAAGATATTGGAATAATAATTTAATAAATTTAAATAACAGAGGTTTGCGCTTGAAAACTAGCGTCAAAGAAGTTAAAGCAAAAATGACGAACCTCGAAAAAACTCACGCAGCGGACAAGAAGGAACTGAAACGAATTAGCTTGAAGATATTAAGCTTTTAAATGTTTATTCAATTAAAGAGAATAATATTTAGTGGAATCAACATTAAAATATTAATATATTCGTTTTTAAAACAAAAATATGCGATGCCAATAAAAGACTAGTTAATTATATTCACCCATAAGACGACATGTTTTGCGCAATGTAAACCTAAAATTTAATAAAAATTCAAATAAAAAAAAAATTAATTTTTCAATAAAAAAAAATTAATTTTAGAAACCAACGCTGTGTAATGAAATCGTTGTTTTATCAATTTAAATTATTATTGATGATAAATTATTCTGCATAAAAAAGGCTATACTTTTCGATTAAGGTGTATTTCTTTAATAATCAAATTTTGTTATAAAATAAAGAAAATAAAACCACAAAAACATACAAATTTCTTCTAACATAATTTATCGTTCATGTGATCACGTATATCATTTGGCATGCGCAAAGGATTGGTTGATACACTGAAAAGAGTTGAGCGAAATAAAAAACAATATTAAAACTAAAAAATAAAATAAGAAGTAAAAAATAATAACTATAAAGAAATGGGGAATGAATGAAATGATAAAGAACTTAAAAACAAATGCAATAAGCTTTGGAGAGCTAAAAACCCATAAAATAACATCATATAAACCTTTTAATTTCGCGAAAAAATCATTAAAGTTTATTTTTAAAGTTAATATTTTTTGCTTTTGTTTTTAATAGCATTATTTGAAAATTTTTAAAAAAGTCATCCTTAGGGGTGTTTTTCGTTTTTATTGCATTTTTGTTAAGGAATTTTTGAAAAATGGCGAAATATGGAAAAATGCCAAAATATGCACATGGAAATGCGTTCTAGAAGCTTCAAACCAAGCTGAAAACATGCGTTACAGACCGTTCCCAGTTCAGGAAAAACATACATGTGCATCTAATCATACTAATAATATTAAAATAAAATATAGATACTCCCAAATTTATAGTGGCAACGTAAAAGAAATTAAAATTGATAATATTACTTTATACCTAAAATATAAAATACCGTATTTCCTCAAATAGAAGACCCCCCTCAATTAGAAGACCCCCCCCTAATAGAAGACCCCTTTGGAGAGGGGTTGAACAATAGAAGACCCCCCTCAATTAGAAGACCCCCCCTAATAGAAGACCCCCATAACCCCCATAACTTTTTGGGTCATAAAATTCCCATGTTATAAATAGGCGCTTAAAAATGCTACTATCTACATACGTACCTACCTACCTATTTGCATACCTATTTATTATTTTTCATTTTATGTCAGGACAAATAGAGCGCAAATTGCATAAGTTATTATTTGTTAATATTAAATATGAATTCCGGAAACGATTCGACTACTCTCTTCAGAAAAACTGGTAAACCTCAACATGCTAAATTCCTAAAAGTTTAAATTTATGAACTAAGGTCTGTTGCTACTGCAACAATCCCACTTCCGGTGCCCACAACTGCCTCAAATGTTCCAAACCGTGTCACGCCATTGAGCCATGCTCATTTTCGAATGCTGAAGAGGGATACGGAGCGAAGGTCATCTGCTGTGAATGTTGGCTCAACGATGACATCGATGAAAACGCGAACATCGACAACTCAACCCCGACCACTAGCCAAAAAAGCGACGCACACGAAACTTCACAGGCAACTGACAACAATGATGAGCCGACAATACCGCAATCATTGAAACGCCGACAGTTGACCATCAAGAACAAACTCGACATTTTGGAATTTGCCAAAAAATCATCCATTCATGCGGCCAGCAGACAGCACAACATCGGAAGAAACAATATACGGGAGTGGATTAAAAATGAGAAGAATTTAAGAAAAAGGTAAACGCTTGTTTAAATATTATTTCTGACATCCTCAATTTAGTTTGGATTCTGCCAAGCGCAAACGGCTAATCGGTGGAGGCAGGAAATTGGCCAACGCAGACTTCGACGAAACGCTAACGGATTGGGTGAGAGACTTGCGCGCGAAATTGGTTTTAAAGCCGCATGGTGCCATTCCAAATGGGCTTGCCATATTGCAGCAACGTCGAGAAGAAGCCGCCGTTTTAAGAGGGGTGGAAGAAATTGATTTGGGAGAGGATGATCAAAGCGATGTTTCGATTGATGCCACTTTAAATGATGATCACCAACATTTTGATTGTTAAAATTTTACTGTTGTTGAGAATATATCGAGCAAATTTATAAAAAAATGCTAATCAACAAAGCTTTTGTTTTTTAAATAAAAGCCAAATTTTACATGTTCTCTGAATAATTTGTCAAAAAAGGGTTGAACAATAGAAATAGAAGACCCCCAATTTGGAGAGGGGTTGAACAATAGAAGACCCGGGTCTTCTATTTGAGGAAATACGGTAAGATATTTTAATTACATTGCAAGCTATCGCTTATGTATTAAAGTAGAAATAGGAAATAAATGTTTTATATTATAAACAAAATAATGTTTCTTTGTTAATCACAATTCACGCCTGCGTTTAAAACCTTTATCATAAAATGCACTCCGGCATTTGTAATAGTAGATTTTGTATTTCGAATTTTTTGTATTTATTTTTTTATTTCAGAGTATTTCTCGCATTTCTTGATTTAATAATGATTCTTTTTACTTTATTATACTGTGTATTAATAAAATTTTACTATTTTATTTTTGAATTCTTAAAGAGTTTTAATTTAAAACATTTTATAAAATTTAATTTATTAAACTAATGCTTAATTTTAGCGTTTAAGAAATTTATGTAATTTAATAGTTTTTGGATTTATAAAAATAAATATTCGAAGCTTCTTATTTTTAAAGTTTTTACTGATCCAATCGGCGAGGCATTGAGTCTACTAACTTGATAATTGCAGCCAGCGGAATGTTTTCCTAAAAATTTATTTTTAATTAAAAGGCAAAAAATATTTTGCACGGTTTTAATTTTTTTATGGACATTTTTGTGCTTCATAGTTTTTTAATTTTTATACCATTCAATTCGCCATATTCAATTAAACTCACGCCTCTGTTCAGTGAAGGTGACATACTTCGGTGCTGAATTTCGCTTGCATGGCGACCGAGCGCGAACTCGTCAAACGCCCCGAAATTGCAGTACCTTAAAATTGCTTATTCATTAGTAAAATTTAAGCTTAAATTAAAAGTCTGTTAATTTGTTAAGATGGTTTTGGCGTTATGCTTTGCAAAAGTAAAAGTTTGCGGCAACGAATTAAAATGATTTATATTTTAAATAAATTACAAATGATTTTTTACATTTTTTCGCAACTATTTTTGCGTATTAAGAGCCAATTATAAAAATTGGCGGGCTATAAAGGTGGTCAATGATAATTTAAGGAAATTTATTATCTTTATAATCAATGTCTCAATTGTTACTCGGTAACGTTTTTAGATCGATTGTTTTAATTGAACTTTTTTATAAATATTGACATATTTTTATTTCCTTTTTTAGAAGAATTCGTCAAGACGTGTCCAAATTCGCTTTAAGTCTTTGAATTATTTTATATTATTTTTCATTTTCTTGACGAATGAATGGTTTAGTACGTTTTTCCGCTTTTATGTACTATTTGTATTTTTTTGAAAAAGTACAAATTTTCAAAGGATTTTTTTATTATGGCACCAAATTTCAAATCTCAGCAAAATCGGGGTTTAATATGTTAAATTTTTTAAAAGAATATTATTTATCGCATCTCAGTTCAAGGTGAAAATGAATAACAAATTATTTAACAATTTTTTTTTTTAATTTTTAGACTTGATTAATTTTTTTTTTGTATTAGGTTAAGGGGGTGTTTATAGCAGTTTTTATAAATTTCTTTTTACATTTTTAATTTAAGTATGATAAACTTTAGAGTTCGTAATAAATCGTAATCGTTCATTGATTGACTCAGGCTAGTATAAGTATAAATGATTTTTTTTTAACTTAACATTATCAACCTATTTATTATTAGTATAAAATTTTGTTTATTTAATATTCTAAATGATTAACATAATGTTAAAAATGTGTTATCGTTTCCAATAGAGAATGCCCACATTTAAAAGAAGAAATAGTAATTTAGTGTTTTTTTGAAACATTTTATATCCATCCATTTTCGAAATTTGCAATAGATTCATTTCTTTATAAAAACCTGGAGAAAGATAAAAAAATAGATATCAAATTCTATTCGTACGAACTTAGAGATTTTGTTAGATTATTAATTTTTACAATTGTTAAAATGCTTAATTAATGCTGCTGTTGCCCTCTTTCTTTTCACCGAACTCGGCCGAATCCTAAGTTTAGGTTTTCATCAATCCCATCGTAGAAATTTACATTCATTTTGTAGATTATTTGTTTCCTATTATGTGGAATTTATTTATATGTCAGTTTAAAAACAGTTTTTAATTTTTAAGAAACGCCACGCCTTGTAATGATTAACACATCTTCAATTCATTGAGCTTTATTATTTTTTTAGATCTCTAATTTAATATGTATTAAATAAAATATTTAATAAATTGTTAATTGAACTTTGCTAAACTATGTGAATGGCAAATTCCGTCAGCAGAAATTAAATTTACTATCATTGCAAAACCAACGGTGAATCGACAATGCAGCATAAAACTGGTAGTTTACCGGGGTTTAAACAAAGTTTATTTAAACATAGCATTAAAAGGTTGTTAGTTTATTATAAGCGTATACAATTTGAGGATTATTTCAAATTTAAAAATTTATCATAATATTTTGTTTTTAATATTTTAGTTCCTTTAATTTTAGCAAGCTAATAAGTTTAAGATTTATTTTATAATTAATAATTTAAAAAATATTTTATACACTAGCATAAATAAAAAATTAAATTAGAAAATTATTGAAATACATTAGAAATGTTATTAATTTTAATATTCCTCTATCTATGAAGCTTAAAAATATTTGTAGATTTACTCATTTTGGTATTCTTAAGATCCAATATTTTTTTCTATATGTGTATGATGTTTAATATTATTGAGAAGTTTCAGAGAAAATCCATGCTTTATCAAATAAATTTTTTGTTTTTTAATTGTTTTTTATTTAATGTAATAATTATTAAACTTTTGAGCATATGAAGATTTTGTTTTTAAACGCAATATTTTATTCAATAAAATTAAATCATTCTTCATGGTTCAATCCTTGTGGTTTATTTTATTCTTCTTTATGTATTATTTTTTATTTAATTTATGAGCATTTTTATTTTAATTGCTTTTGATAAACGCGCGATCAGAAAACCCGGTGTAAAAAAATATACTTTGTCGGTTTTTGTGTTCAACATAAATATATATTATAGCTATTTTGAATTTTGAATTTGATATACCGTATTTTTCCTATTAGTAACCCACTCTCTATTTGAAACCCACTCTCTAATTGTAACCCCCCCTCGAGGGGGTTTGAAAAATAGTAACCCACTCTCCATTTGAAACCCCCTCTCTAATTGTAACCCCCCCCCCCCTCCCAAGCCGTGAACTTTTAAAATTATCTACCTACCTAAGTCCCTACATATTTTCTGTTTTTCGCCATTACTAGTTACCTATGTTAATTGTGTTTACTAATAGAAAAATGAGTGACGAAGATTCTGAGTTAGTACAACAGCGTGATATCTCGAAAAAACGTCGCATTTTTACAATCGACGAAAAATTAGAAGTCCTCGAACTTCATCAAATCCCATTCAATTAAAGAAGCAAGTCGGAAGTTTAAAATAGATCGTCAGAACATCAGAAAATGGCAAAAGCAAAAGCAAAAACTGCTCTCTTGAAAATATTTCAAAATCATTCAAAGTAACTTTCAAATATTTGGCATTTTTCAGAACAATTTCTCAATTTAGACGTGTGGCATAACCAATGCATTTGCTTCAAAGAGGATGGGCCGGTTCCATATGGGATGATTCGTTTGCAACAGGCACGTGAAATGGCCGAATTTGACATTTTGGCGGAAGGGATTGCAGGACTGTTCGAGGAAGTTGATTTGGAGCAAGACGAAGAAAACGGATTTGTTAGTGATGGATCAGTAGAATTATGAATTTTGGGGAAAAAAATATTGTTATGATGCTTTTTATCATTAAAGAAATTTATTTTGGTTCAAAAAATATACTAATAAAAATTAGAATTATGTAAATAATTTTCAAAAAAATACATTGAAAAATAGTAACCCACTCTCCATTTGAAACCCACTCTCTAATTGTAGCCCCCCCTCGAGGGGGGTTTGAACAATAGTAACCCATGGGTTACTAATAGGAAAAATACGGTAGGTTGTATATTTTCAATCTTGTCTTGTTGATTTTAAACATATCGATTCCTAGGTTCCCATTCGCAACCCAAATTTAATTAATGTATCCATTTAATTGTGATGGCCGTTTATAATATCTTTGCTTCATGCTTTTTCTTTTTATTTACAAATACATACAATGATTTTAATTTTTGGTTTTTATATATTTCATGCATTTATGGTTTTTAAAATTATTTTTTGGCAGCTTTTTGAACATATCTTTTACGTTTTGACCGTTTATTATTAAATACCCTTCTTCTTTCTATTTTTTTCCAAAGTTATTTTTCTTTAATATTTTCGCATCGTTCGTTGTCGAAGAATCCGATGAAGTAGTGTACTAGCTGGTTTATTTAGTATCAATTTTTAATGATTTTTTGGGGAAAAAATGTTTGCATCTTTAACGCATCCACTCATTCATTTAACCAATCTTTTGTTGTATCCAAACTTAATTGAGAAAGATGTATCGCAATTAAATAGTTTTGAAAACGGCAAACAATCAAAAATTAATCAGACAATCAAAAAGTGTTTATATAAATATGCATACGTTTAATATTAAAGGTATTGTAATAAAATAAATAAAAATAAATAATTATATTCAGTGATATTATGGTTTTAAAAAAATCCAAATTATAAAGTGTTTAATTAGCAGATAAAGAGGCTTGTCAGCCAGTAGATTTAAAAAGAATTTTTATTGGTCTTTAGCAATTCTACATGGAGCGATTAGCCTATCGCATCAACATTTGCATCGAATGCCGAAAGGCTTCCGAAGCTTGAGCAGGAGAACTTCTTTATAAATATATAAAATCAATAATTACCGTATAACCTAAAATAGAACTCCCGGGAGTTCTATTTTAGGGGGGAGTACTAATTTAGGGGGGAGTTATATTTTAGGTTATACGGTAAATCCTTTATTTTTAATCTTGTTTTATGATTGTAATTGAACAGAATTTTTGAGAAAGTGATTGCACCGATTTTCAATAATTTAAAAAACCAGACTCCTATGCGCAAATACTTGACCAGTGAACCAATTAATATTAAAAAAAAATTTAAAACAATTTGCCAAAAAAAATCTTTATTAATTGAAAAAAGTTCTATGAAACATTTATATTAGCAAAAGTAAACATTAAAATAAAATATTATACTAAAAATCATGTAGCCATTCAACTATTCTACGTGAACTTGAAGCATATGGTTTATAGATTAAATTAAACTAAATCTCATTTTAAATAATAAAATTAATTGTTTAGGATTTAAATTAGGCATTTAGCATTTCTACATAAAAATACTGATAACTTACAACGAATAAATGACCAATAATGATTACTTCGATAAAAACATTATATTTTCTTATTAAATATGTAATAGATTAATAAACCTTATAACAATGAATAAATAAGACAATATATCATGCCCATTAAAATCAAAAATCTTAAAAATATAAGTTCGACCAATCCACAGACACGTTATTGCCTGTTGTCCATGTACTCATATTAATGGCAGTCTTTAATTTGCACGATAAATTTTTAATCCTTAGGCCTGTTCAGCAGCGGCAAAGCTCCAAAAAAAGCATGGCTAGCCGCTTCCATAGCCGTTTTACGTATGAAGAAATAAAATATAAAAATGTAATTTAAAATATCTTAGATTTGTTGTATTTTTGAATAGGAATTTTGACTCAACCTGTTCATGAGTTTTTGTCATTCTGCAGCATCATATTATCTATGGAGGTGATTATGAATTTTTTTTTGATCAAGATGCCAGCGTTTTTGTTAGAGAAACAATAACTTTTTTTTTACAAAATGCAAATTATTGGTGTAAAAAACTATAGATAAAATTTTAATTATTTGTACAGAAGCATCGAAATTATAAAGCAGAAATATATATCATTCAAAAATAGCGCTTTTTTTATTATTTTATTCAATTGTTTAACTCCGGCAAGCGTGTGTCCGCAGAAGATTAAAAATTGCTATTTTGTATCGAATTTTATTGGTTCATAAAAAACAATTCCATTTCAAATTTGAAGATAAAATAATATACATCTATAAATTTTTATTTAAATTACTTTAATCTTCATTAATTTTATTGAAATACACCTTTTACTAATCTTTTTATTTCTTATATTTGCTATTTTTTATGCTTTTATTTCTGTGAAATTTTAAAAACAAAAACTAAACATTTTTTATTCTCTAACTTATTAATAAATAAATAAGTATTATGTATTGTAAACCTTTTTTTGAAAAGCCCTTGTGCCATGTAGTAACGATTATTATCTAATTATAATGAAAAAGGTTTTTTTGTTATTTTTATCTAATCTTTGTCACGGATTATAATTTTTAGATTTAAATTACATTGTGTCTTACAATTTGTATGCAACTTGTTTTAGGCGGATTTATTAGATTACGATCTTATTTGAGAGTTTGTTCAAAAATGTGTTTTAGATCAAAAACCGATACAGTAAATTCTGTATTCCAATATTCCGTATTTCCTCTATTAGTAGCCCCGGGGCTTCTATTTTTCAACCCCCCCTCGAGGGGGGGCTACAATTAGAGGGGGGGGGGCTTCAAATGGAGGGTGGCTTCTATTTTTCAATGTATTTTTTAGAAAATTATTAACACGCCTACCTACTCATATTTAAATTTGATATTATTTTTGAACCAATTAATTTTTGTAATAACAAAAAAACATCATAACAAGGTTTTTCTGGTCGTAGAATCCGAATCCGAACCAATTCCGAAGACCAGACCGGAATTCAAACTTTTTTTTTGAAAATGCCATTTTTTCTTAATTCACCATTTTAGACTCAAAGTTGCTCGTTGCTTTCTAAGGACGTTTCCCGCCCAATTGATCACGAATCTACTATCTAATCTATGATTTAGCATCTAAATTTTAATAATTAGCGCTTTAGTGTGGGTTTCTTTTCAAATGGGAAAAATGTCTTTTGAGGTAAAAAAATATAAAATGAAAGGCCGCTGGCGGCCCGCCAACAGCGAGCATGCGTTGGGCTTTTGTTAATAAGGTAGAAATTCCAAAATGGCATTTTTAAAAAAAAGTTGAATTCCGGTCCGCGCTTCGGAATTGGTCGAAACGGAGGTCGGATTCGGAACGTAGGAATTCGAACACGCAAGTTATGCCGAAATATAAACTTTTCAAACCAGCCACGGCTCACCTCTTCGTCACTCATTTTTGATTAATAAACACTTACCTAATTTTAGTACCTAATGGTAATGTCGAAATAGAACCCCGGGGCTTCTATTTTTCAATCAGCTCGAGGGGGGGGCTACAATTAGAGGGGGGGCTTCAAATAGAGGGGGGGCTAATAATAGAGGAATACGGTTATTATATTATTTTATAAAATATTTTAATCATAACTTTGTTGATTTGGGTTTTCTATTTTATCAACTTGCTTAAAATTAGATTTTCTTACGCTTTACGTTTTTAGTTGAATTTCGCTTAATGTTATTGGTATTTATGAACTTCTAATAATTTAAAGGTTTATTTTTTGTGAAATATATAGTTAATGTTAGAAAAGTTTTAATTTTATTTGTCTTAGAATTTTAATAATAAAGATCTGAAGAATATTTTATTTAATTCTATTTTATAATTTTAAATTTATATTGTCCAAGACTTTAAAAGGTTTTTTCTCAAATTTATTATTTGATGAATAATTAAAATTCACTGGTATGTTTTGGACTTTGGCACAATTTTTAAGAGCAATTTACTTATAAAATACAAATTTTCCCCTAAAACAGGCGAATGTCATTCCTCTGCTTCAACTTACATATATGTGTGTAAATCTGAAAAAAACGATGCCGATTTTAATTAAAACATTTAAAAACTTATGCCAAACTCATTTCTTAAACTAAACAATCTCATTTATACGTTAAGAAAGCAATAATATTTTTTGACTGTTTTGGGAGAAATTCACAAAAACGATTGGGTTTGCTCGGTTCCGTTGGGGTTGGTTAATTATAAGTTGGGATGGTGTTAAGCTACAAAAAAAGTCTTTTGACCGTGTCTGTAAGAGTTCGACTTGAGGTCGAACTGAGTCGTCAAAGTTGAAAAAAAATTTTTTTTTTTGCGCCAACTTTTATGGTGAAATTTTAGGGTTGAGGATTGGCCTGATTTGTGGTAGAAGGTGCATCAGGGATTGGGCTTCAAAATGGTAAATCACTTGCCCGGTTTAGTTCGGGTTAGGGGTCGATATGGAATTTACACATAAATTTGCTTGGGCTTAAAAAATGAAAAGTTCATATTTTTTGCGCAGAGCTGGCCGCCTGTTAAGGCGCACTGCCCCCGTGAATTTCTTTATTTATTTATACTTGTCGCAATAAATTTTATTACTTTTTGTGATATTTTACAAGTCGTCGGTTGACTTTCATTTAGTTAATTTTTTTAAAGTTTGCTTTTTTGTGTGGATTCTATTATGCGCTTTCCTTTGTAATTTTATTATTTTCTTCTTTTTTTTTGTAAATTTTCAACGAAAAATTTTAGTTTTATTTGTAAATATTCATAGTCTGGAGCTTATTTGGGGCTTTGGAGAGTAATAAAGGCTATATTTTGTTGAATTATTTAAGTAATATTTCAATTTTATAAGGTTTTTTTTTGTATATAAATCCTGTTCTACAATATATGGTCGTCACTCAATCCAAATACATTAAAATTATGCTAGCTCTTTTTTTATATAATTTAATTTTAATCATTTCTTCGTCAATTTAACTTTTAATTATATCACGACAAACAATTAAAAATTTTTTAATAAATTGTACTTTTACAAATCTTTTCGATCAATTATGTAGGAAAAAATTAATTTCTCTATTTTTTATAACGACCTTTTTTACTTTTTAATGTTGAAATCTTACGATTTTTTAATAAAAGTACAATTAACGATTTTCATTAGATAGTTGGACCATTTATGATTTTTGGGTACTGTTTTTGAGATCGGATCTTTAAAAAATAAATATACGTTTTCAGCTCAATGCCTTTTTTTTAATTTATGAATTTTTTAATTTAAATATGCAAAATAATTTTTCATATTATGGATACCTAATTGGGGACGATCAGTTGTAAGATGATATCCTGATGTTCTTGTTATAATATATGAACTTAAATTTTAACACCATACATAAAGTACAAAAAAACAGTTGCATATAAGCAAATAAATTTTTGTACAAAAAGTTTGACCAAAACTTTTTTTTTGAATATATTAAATGCATATCGATGAAGTGTTAAAAGATAAAAAGCAAATAAAAAATTTATTTAGATAATTGCTTTAAATCAATTTGAATTTGTTAAGATGAATCACAAAATGTAATTTAACGAATAAAAATCACAGTTAAAAACTTTTAAATTAAAAACTTTTTTTTTTTGAAAAAATACGCAATACTTACAAAAACTGGTCCTGAACGTTGTTTAATTTACAAAATACTGAATGCACCTGAGTTTAATATTTTTTTATTGTGTTTGTTTCTTTTAATTAAATTTAAATCTTGCGCAGCATTTTGCTAACCGCGACTCGTATATTTCTATTTTTAAATGGTTTTTAAATATTATATTAAAAATAGAAGTTGATAATTTCACACAGCATATCCTCTCTTGATACTTATCTTATATTTTGAGTTATGTTTATCATTATTACAAGATATTTTATTTCTTAAACCAATCAATTTTTTATAATTAATTCAACATCAGAGAAGCGATAAAATATAAGATGGGTAATTAATTATGCAAGTTTAATCGAAAATTAAATTATGATAAAAAACATAAATATTTTGTTAACAAAAAAATTATATAATAAGAAAATTCTGAATCTGTTATTTGGATTTTAAAAATTGTAAATTCCAATTTAATAATTTATGTATTATTATTTTCTTTTACAAAAAAATTTCTTAAGTTTCATAGTATTTAAATGGTCTTTAGTTTTCATTCTGTTTTTTTAATTTATTCTATTGTCAATACTTAAAAGTTTTTGTTTAATTTTTTGTTTGCGTTTCAGCTATCTGATTTAAAATAACATTTAATAAAAAAAATAATGTTTTATTCCATCGCCTTTTGATTTAAAATAATTTTTTATAAGGTATTAAGAACTGATATGGGCAGCAATACAAACATCTGGCTTTTTTCGTTAAAAATGTTATTCATAAAATTCTTTTGATTAGCAATAATTAAGTCGCATTCTCCTTGCCGGGTTGGTATCATTTCAGTATTTATGGTTATCAAATGGTGAAATTATTGTCCGATCGCGTCTTAAAAAATATTTATATAATTTTGTTTTTATTAAATAGATTTTTTTAAAGAAATGTTTTTTATTATTTTGCTTATATATACTTTGGTTTTCGTATTTTAATGTAATAAACAACAGTTTGATTTTTGAATGTTAACAAAATTCAGTTCTATTTATTTTAGCCTTGATGGATTTTATTTTATTTTAACTTTTTATTAAATCGTTAAAATTACAAATATTTTTTATGGGATTTTTTTAAATCGATACTTAAACAGACTTGTTGATAAAAATTTAGCGCATTAAATTTAAGTATAATTGTACGTTTTTGAACGGCAGCAAGCTTGATCACGCCACGCTTGACAAACTAAATTAGAAAAAGGTTAAGCAAGCATTACTTTTCCATTTCTGATGTCGTAATAAACATTCGGTCGCGTGAACATTATTTTAATTAAAGTTTCCCCTCTTTGAACAGCGTGTAAGATACATAGAAGCAAAGAATTGTAATTTTATAATGATTCGTACAAGTGCTGGTGACTTTAGGTATAAAATATATAAATAGTTTTGATTTAGTTTTTAAAACCTTTTTAATTTGGTAACTTCTTATTTTTGTTGTCTCACTTTTTGAGAATATTTAAAAATAGAGATACACAAAAGACTAAAATGTGAATCTTTTAAAACATATTTAGCTGGTGTTTATTCATTAAAGCATTTTCTTTTTTATTAATATAACCAAAAATTTTTTTTATTTGATTTAATATTTATTATCAAATATAATAAGACTACTCTGACAATTTAACAAATTGTTTAGCTTTTGATAGTGTAAGCAGTATTTATTACCATTATAATCACCTATGGTTTAGCAAGCGTATTCGTTAACAACATTTAAAGTTTTATTTCATCTTAATTTTTTTTTCAATTATTAATCTCTTACGTTAAATTAATTTTGTTATCTTTTACGGGTTGGATTAATGTTTTATTCAATCAATGTTAAGTATTTAAATCAATTGATTTTATACGTATTGATATTTAATTTTTACATGTTAGCCATGGCTATCTCTATGCTGAGTTTTCGATTCATCACCACCTGTCTGAATGGTATTTTTGGTGTTATATCATTATATATCTGACATAACTTCATTTTAAAGTAAATCTTTTTTGTAGTTATTTACAGAGAGAGATTATTTTATTTTAATTTTAATATTGGGATAGGTGATATATCAACTATTGTGTTGGTAACGCGAATGTCCCATTAAAAACGCTTGCAGCTTGTTAAAAAATTCATTGTTTAAATTATTTTGTTATGTAATTTTATATTTCGTTTTAGGCCGAGTTTAGCTGTAAAAAATATGTTGTATATTTTACTCGACATATATTATAATTTGCTTAAAATGATGCAAAAAAACGTATCTTAGTTTTTAATAAATTTGCAATTTGCGCGGATGTTAGTCCTCTCTTATTTCGTTTATAAATTTATTAAGTAATAATGACTCAGTACTTAGATTTGATTGCTCATTTTGAATTGCCTTGGTGTATAATAAATAATTTTTAAATTATTGTTTGATAAAATTAATACGTTGAAAATTTACTCGAACGTAAGTGTATTAGTGTATTATTGTAAAATCTATGAATTCACTTAACTTTGTTCACAAATTTTAATGTCAATACAAAATTGTCATTTAATTGATATAAATTAAAGATTTATTATTTTGAGTGTAGTTGTTGGGTTGATTTGATATTTTTATTCAGCGTGCATCATTGACTCTGTTAATTAAGAATCATTAATTATTTTAGCGTCAGACTCAGCATATTTTGATCTAAGCATACAAAGATAAAAATAAAACACATAATTATTATTTTATATAAATAAAAATAACCATATAAAATTAAAGGGTATTTAAATAAAAATATGTTAACAAATATTATTAATTTTAAACATTCAAAAATACAAATTGTCCGGTAATTTTAAATTAGTTCTTTCTTATTGTGAAAAAATTATGAGCAAAAAGTTCGCTCTCTGAAATGTTTGAACGCGATACGAACAAATTATAAGTAAACCAATAAAATGAATATATTTCTCGATATCTTAAACTAAAAAAAGAAATCTATTGTAGATCTTTAAACGAAGCACATATAAATTAACATAAAACTTTTTAAATAGTTCGATGTTAAAACTTCATTAAATTTACTTATAAGTGGGGACGTTATTCCAATTATCAAGCTCATTCAGCTTTATCACTTCATCAAATCTTTGTTTTTGTATTCCAATTTTTTAAAATAAATATAGAAAATTTGTTTTTAGTTTCACGTTCATACAAGAGGGCCAATGCTGCTAATGAAAAAAAGCGACTGAAATGAGAAATTGCATAAAATAATAAATATTAATATTGAGCAAAATACCGTATTTCCTCTAATAGAGCCCCCGGGGGCTCTATTGTTCAACCCCCCCCCCCCCAAAAAAGGGGGGCTCTAATAGGGGGAGGGGCTTTATTTTTCAACCTATTTTTTTCAGAAATATTAACAAAATTGCAATTTTTACACAAATTTTTGGCAATTTTTAGTCAATTTTGGCCATTTTTTCTGGCAAAATCATTAACAGAATAGAAATTTTACTATTGAATAACAAAATTTTTGACTTCTTTAACAAAAACATCAAAGTTCAATTGAATAATCGCTTCCAATGTTATCATCCTCGTTCAAATCAATTTCCTCGACCAATTTAATCATATGCTCTTCTTGTCGGCGCTGACGTAATAATGGAAGTCCATGTGGAATCGCTCCATCCTTCTAAAGAATACCCAATATACAAATTAAAATTGTTTCTCAACCTTAAAAACATGAATAAGGGCATCATTTTTTCCATCATCATCTTTGGTAATTCCACAACAAAGAAAAGACTTCTGTTGTTGGTTTGTCACCATGAAGCATCCAGTCCGAGTGGAGTTTGAGTAGACGATTTCCAAAGAAGAAATTCCCGAACACCTGAATTGATAAAATTATAAATAAAAATAAGAATAATGAATTCGGACCTCTTCGAGATATTTTGTTGAGAGTTCGTTGTCCATCCACGTCCTACCACACCATGAGAGAACCAATTTGTTCTTGAAACGTCTCACAATTTCCGGCACAATCCTCTTTTTTGGCAGCAGTACAAACGGTGGCAATTTGACTCCATCCGATCTTGCTTTGTAACTAAAAATACGACTAGTAATTGTTATATCAAAATTCAAAAAGGTGGAAAATTGTTATTTTTTATTTTGGCTTTACTTTTGCATTTTTCGATGAGCTTCCAGTTTCTTCCATCCTTTAACAAGCAGGAAATTCAAAATCAATAAATGTGTTAAGCTAGAATTAGTGAAATTGCCTATAATTTAGAAACAGCTTAATAAAGATCAATGTATTATTAACAGAAATGCCAACAATTAAATACATTGTCAGTAAATTCAATTAAAAAATCAACCAAAATAACCAACACCGACCCGTTGCGAGCAAAGTCCATCGTTTTTGCGATTTTTCCAAAACAAACAAAAAAAGTGCAATTTTTAGACATTTTCTCGTTCGAATAAGTCAAAGGCATTTAGACCTACCCCACCCAACATTTAACATTTGAACCCAAATTTTGTCTAGTTGTGCCCTTTCTCCAAAGCCATTTCAGTATAAATATTTTGTTCAGCTTTTTTTGTTTGAGATATTCAAATTTATTCAAGCACAAATACAATTCTAGGGTAACCGCAAAGACTTTTTTGCATTGTTTTTTAATGCTGCTTGAGTACCGGGAAGCATTTTTAAATGTTATTAAATAAATATTGGCATTTAAAGATTTAGTCCCAACTTGTTACAATTATTATTTGGAATTAGAATTTTATTAGAAAAGATGTGGGCAAAGATATTAAATTTTTAAAAAACATATTAAAGTAATGCTTTATAACTAAAATTAAAATATTAAGCAATTTGATATCACAATTTTTATTGTCATTGAAAAATAATGAACCAAACTTTTGATTAATATTTCAACAGCTCAAATTAAATAAACAGCGAGAATTCTTTAATTATACTGGCAAATAGTAATAATTTAAATGAAATTATCAAAGTTATAGGTCTAATGTAATTTATTTTGACCGAAAGGATGAGTGATCATGTGAAGCTTTTGCGAACCTCAGCCGAGCGCTGCTCTCATTTGTGTAAATATAAGATTGTATTACTTAACATAGAAAATATCTGGATTTTATATTCTTCATTTGCATTTATTTTAATGTAATTTATATATGTAAATTTTTTATTCTTTTATTTTGTGAAATTGTCATTTATTTACACTTTATTATTTTTATTATTTCATGTGAACGTCCTTTATTCTCAGAACTGTTTACTCGCAGCAAGCCTTGGTAATGTCTTCCCCTAGCCGTTCTCCATGGTAAATCAACATTAATATGGCATGCTGATTGAATTTTAATTTAACAACTTATATTTTTTATTGTAATTAGATATTTTCGTTCTTTTAAATTTTTTCTATTAAGCGTTTTATTCTAATGCGCAAATTTTAATATGTTTTTTGACTATTTACTCTTAATAATTTAAGCTGTGTTGAAATTATCGAAAGCATTTTTAATCGTTATTATTGTTTTTATTTATAAAGTATTAATAAGAGATAAAAAAGACTTTTTGTATATATTAAAATAATTTAAATTCAAACTAAAGAGATGGAAATTAGAGCAAAAGAAATTTAATATTGATTACAAGTTGCAAAGAACTTGGGCGGGTGGCCTAACAAATAATATATTAAAAATTCGTCGAATATTATTAAATCCTATTAACAAACATTTCAAGCAATAAAAAACATTATATCATCAAGTCTCTTTACAGTAGTAAAATGAAAGCAACTCATTATTAAATAAATTGTACAAATTTAGATACATTGTCGTAATTCACTGTACACTTAGAACTCAATTTAGCATATTGTTTTTAAACGAAATGACTTAAATCAACTCTTGTTCATTGTACAGAACAAAACAGTTTTTCTAAACCAACCACTTGCTAGAACAAAAACTTTAGTAGAATTCCAAGCAAGAAAAATCTTAACAAAAAACAGCATAAAATAAAAAATCTAAAAAACGTTTTATGTTTTAAAACTTTGAGTCTTATTTGATAACTGTGCCAAATTCTTCTATGCCATTCATTTTATTCGTTAGCTTAACACTTACACACAAATTTCTATTATAAGAAAGTATTACCAACAATGCGAGTGCGTTAAATCGGGCATTTCTAATTGATTGTTTCAAAATAATTAATACAAATATTTAAAACTTTCTCAATAAAATGAAGCGGTATACTCTTATGTTTAATAAAAAAAATCTTAGAAAGAAAGAGCAATAAAATCAAACTTGTAAAAAAATGATCCAGAAATTTATATATAACTAATGAATGAATAAAATTTCATACCTTTAAATATTTCAATAAAATAAAAGACTCTATTAAAATCAATTTAAAATTTCTAAATTAATTAGCAAATTCTACAAAGCCTAAACTTTTTATAAGCTTATGACTGACTAACCATTTGAAAAAAAGAACCTGAAATTTTTGATTTTTTTTTGTTTAAATTAAATATTATCACTAATAATTGTAATATTAAAAAATTACAACAAAACTAATTTTAAATTATTGGTACTTCCAATGTTATTTTAACTCTGGGTATAGTTATATTGACATTTCTCGAATAATATTAAATATTAATCCATTAACTGACAACTTAATTCTGGGTGCTGTTTAATTTCGCTTTTCCGTTTAAAGATTTATTATTTCGTCTCCTTGTTTTATTCCTGAACTTTATATAAACAAAATTTTCATTTATTTTGAGATTTGGGAATTTAATTATATTAAATGTACTATTAACAATCAATGTTAATTCACAATAAATTATCTGAATATATTTAACATTAATAAATATAAATCTTACTATTTTATTATGATAAATGGAAATTGCTTATTAAAATAAAAAATAAGTATTATACTATATTTATAGCCCTCTGATATGAGCAATCAAAAATTGGTTGACCTTAAAACAAATTAAATTTAACAAATATAAAAAGTGCAAAACTAAACCCAAATTATTCATTTGGCATATCTTATTTTGCTCCATTATCAATACTAATGTAATGTTAAAAAATATTTCAACAAAAGATTACATATGATACCCAAGAAACGCCTAATAGGTTTCAGTCAGACTAAATAGTAAATATATTTTATAAAAATGTTCTAAAAGGGACARGTCCCAGACCCTTTTTAAACATAAAAATAGGAAGAAATAACCAAAAACCGAGCTTCAGAGAATTGTGAGGGCGACTTCAACAATACAATGGAACGAACAAACGTTTTAGAAACTGCTTAATTTTCTGGGCTTTTCCCCCGAAGGGGAGAAAGCACTAGTTCATTATTATCACTGTTATTGCTTTTTTATTATTTAACGTTACGGGGTTTTATTTATTTAAAATAATATTAAAAATAAGTTAGCTGTGGTTTTATTAGGCATTTTTTAAACTTTTGTAATTTTATGATATGTGTTTAGGAATAAAGTTATTTGATAATTCCATTTAGGAGATGTTTAGCCATGCAATTTTTCATGAAGGATGAAAGAATATATCTTCAATCAATAGTTGTAATTTAAATTCTAAATTTTTATTTTGGTTTTTTATATAATCAATGTGTGTTACGATTTTGAGTTTTTTATTTAAAATTTATTAAAATTTTTTGCTGCTTTTTTTGGCGGGAAAATAAACGAAAATGTAGGTGATAAAGGATTGGAGTATTAATATTTTATTGAAACGTTTTTTTTTTCAAATTTGCAACAAATATTTGCAATTTAAATAATAAAATTTGTACCAAATAGACAGAGTATTCAACTTTTCAATTCTCGCCCGCACCCTTTATGTATGCTCGCACAGGTGTTTAAGATATTCCAAGTTTGTTAAAATTTAAAAACATGAAAGGGGAACCGATTATTAAAATTAGCCAAATACATTAATTAATAAAATATTCTATAAACTTCTGTACACGAGAACACAATTTTCTTTAGGCTTAGTTTTGTAGGTTTGATATTCAGGTTTACAACGAAAAAATCTAATAAAATTGTTAAACAAAAATGTGAAATAATAAACACTCAAATCGAAGAATACCTATTTCAAACAGTTGAATAATGGCTTAAAATAAAAAATAAGCAAAACATTCGTAAATATTTTTTACATAATTTTGATTTTAAAAGTCTAAACTAAAAACTAAATACAAAATAAAAATCAATGTTTTATAATTAAGATACATTTTTAATTAGGGTGTTAATATTAGATGTTAATAATTTATCAAAATAAAAATATCATTAACACATTTATCAAAATATTTATATATGCAAGACGTTTCGGTGCCAAAAGCGCCACAATCTTCTTTGGTGAAAGACAGGATCAATTGAAAACGAAAAAATGAGGCATCGTATTGAAGAGGGAGCACGCTACGATGCACGATGCAGTTACAAATCAACGACACAACTCAATTTTCGATTCCCAGACAAGTTCCTATTAAAGTTATTTTTAGCAAACCCCATAATACAAATTTAAACAAGTTATAAAGCAGAAGCTGAAACAAGACTCTTATAAATTAATAACCAAACTTTCAAATTATATTAACATTTTTTTGAAAGAAACTCTTTTTTCAAATCTTCTGTCCATTTATAAACTTAAATTTTAAAAGCCGTTAATGCGAATAGGCCAACGAAGCGCAGCTAACAAATTATAATAATATTGGTTTAATATTTTTTAATTTATTAATCAAGTATTTAATCTCTATTAAGCAAAATTAATTAAAAAGTCATTAAACTAATTACTTATGAGCGGAAAACTCGCAACCCCAATTCGGACTACTGTCAATATATTAAATTTTCGTATTTCTTAGCGCTCATTTTTAAGATGTTACTAAAATAGAAATTTAAATTTTTATTGGATAACAAAAAAACAATTCAAAAATTTTTCAAATTGATTAAAATGCTTAACATTCGAAAGACTCTGCATGTCCGTTCTGGGCCTAATAGAATAAAATAAAAATATAAAAAATAAATAAATACTAATCCAAAGCCATTATAAATAGAAAGAGTATAAACTTAAAGCTTCGAACAGTAAAATAATTTATTAGCATTTCACCCAATTAAAAATAAACACTAACTATTATTTAAAACTTTTCATTAGGGGTTTATCATTCATTATCAAGGCGGAATCCTTGTTTCCCGCTCGCACCTGAGCCTCTTGGTAAAATTATTTTGTTGAAAAGCCCTTGCAGCTAAAATCGATTTGATTAAAGGTGTACTCCAAAGAAATTAATTAAAATACATTTTATTAATTGACTAGGTGAACGGAGCGTGCATAAATGTGAAAGCTCAAAATGTTGCTGTGTTTTTCTTGTTATTATATTGTGATTTTTATAGATTTTTAGTTGAAAGTCAACAATGATTTTTTGTTATCTTAGAGTTTAATTTAAAATATATGTTATTAAGTTAATTAATGCTTTCCTGCTTTTTTATTATCTTAATTTAAAAACATGTAACATGAACAATTTCATGAAGGCACAAAGATTGTCAAAAATAAACTCCAAAAATATGGTTGAACTAATACTGAAGAAAAGGCGGAGTTAGATTTATATTTATTAAAAAGTTTCGTTACTTAACATTTAAATTTAATAAGAGTTTTGTATTTAACATTGATTTGCTAAGTTCAATTATTTTGCAAATATATATATATATATGTACATTTTTTAAAAGTTAAAAAATAAAAAGCAGTTCTACCTAGTGATCTCCCATGTAATTTTTGCGTTTTACAAATTAGTTGTTGTGCCACAAATGACTTTGTGGTGTGGACAAAAAAAAGTTAATATTTTTCTATATTTGATCTAAAAATGCAAACACAACTCATTTTTGTATTATAATTTTCATAAATTCCTAAATGTTAATTTTTTGTTAGTTTTTAATCAATTTCTCGTCCATTTTAGTTTAATATGCATGTAATACAATGCGTAATCCACCGTGCGACTGTCGCGGGAATACGACTTTTAATAATTTACATTTTTTAGAGTTTTTTGTGTCTATTTTTTTAATAATAACATTTTATTTACAATTTAGTAAAAATTAATTTATGTTGTAAGAGAGATTTGTGTCAGAATATTTTGTCGATTTTATAGTCAATTAATATTATAACGACGAAACGCAGCTGCCGTTTCTTGCCCTGTCAATAAATTTTATACGCATGTAAAAAGCACATTCCGAATATAATAATCTATTATTATTTTAAATTGGTTGTTAGTCTGAAAATAAATTTTTTCGAACTTTTTTATTAGTTTTATTTAACCTTTTAATAATTTAAAGTTTTATTTTTAATGAAGATTTCGTTTCACTTTATATTTTTTAGTCATTTTATTTTTATTATTTATTATTTTCAACTTTGAACTGAAGTGTTAAAATCTCCTTATTAATTATATTTGGTTTTATATTCCTTGTTATCTTATTTAATCTCAGCAATTACAATAAAGCATTCGAAATTTTTAAATATAAGTATAATGCCGCTTTCTAAAACTTTTGATTCGATCATTAAATAGACTTTGCTTGAATTTTGGAATTTTGGCTAATAATAAATACTTTTTATTCAAATGAGTAATATTAATTTTTTTAAGTTTCACTAAATCAATATTATTAGATAAAAATTTCCCTGATAAATTTCTTGTATTTTAAATTAAACGGATGATAAAATTAGAACAAATAAATTTTTAATCTACAGAGGTCTACACTTAAAAGTATAAAGAAGGTTTATAAATTCCAAAAAATATAAATAATATAAAAAACAAAAAAATATGACGAAAATATTGGATATTTAATTTATTTTTATACTGAACATTATAAACTATCCCAAAGAAATTGGAATTAAATTATTGCCCATCTGCCAGTTGACATTAGCGAAATTAAAGATAAAACTGATTTCAACAGAATGTGTGTCCATAAAACTGAAAACCTACTTTATCGAAGCGAATTGTGCCGTTCAACAATGCGACAATTAAACGCCAAGAAACATGCGTGACCTGGACTTTTGAGTCCTTCATGAAAAAAGAACTTCCACGAGTTTAATTTAGATAAATTAAAATAGATGGCAGTAGATAACCAAACAATTAAAAAATCAATAAATATTAATCGGATTAACATAATGCCACATCTATAATGCTAAGTATTTAATTGCAAAAGGACATAAATACTAATAAACTAATACAGCACTTCAATTCGTCCAACGAAGGTAAAGAGTTGAATATAATTTAAAATTTGGTTACTTGAAAAAGTACAAAATAAAAATTTAATTTAAATATTGTCTTTATAAGCAGAGTTTGAATGACTTTGGAAAAAGCAATGGATTAAACAACCGCACCTCGCTTAATTTTCATTGTTTTGCGTCTCAATGGATTATTATTAATAAAACTCAATTTTTTAATTAACTAATATAAAATCAATTATTACAAAATAATTGTATGAAACACTGACAGGATCCATTATTGAAGAGTTATTGTAACATAAATAATGGACCAAATCAACAAAAAGACAACAAATTTTATGAGAATTAATAAGATTCAAAAATTTAATAGAACCGCGACCGTCTTCTCACAAAAATGCCCTGATGCAAAATGCAATTTTTAATTCTAAATAACTGTAAAAGTTCCAAATAAAAAAAAGTCACTAACAATGTACGATTAATATGATTGAAGAGGGCTTCTGTTTTTGATTTTAAAATTATGTAATGAGTGAAAGTTTGCTATTGCATTTAATTAATTCCTGCTAATTATTCTCAAAGCCGATTATTAGAATTAATCATAAATGTAAAATTTACAATTAAAATGAATACGGGATTCAGCGGTAATTAGAAAAAAGATAAATTTATCAAATGTCTCAAAGTTTCTATTGACATAAAAGACAGCGTGGCAAGAACTAGCGCTCGGGGGATAAGAACACGATGATTAAAGACTTGGACACAAGACGGAAACTGCATTTAATGACTTAAAGCGCAATTCAAGGCATTGCATCCCTAATTGTCAAAAATAAAGTAAAAGAGTAATCGAATTAAAGGAATAAACTATATTTATACTTTGATTCACAATTAATAAAACAAATGATACATAGTAAACAAATAACAACAAATACAAAGTTTTTGGGACAGTATAAATTAATAAGTTTTTTGATGAAATTTGAATTTATAACAAACGTCTACAGCGAAATATTTAATTATTATTTGGAAATAAGAATGTAATATTACATAAATATCAAAACACAATTAAATTTAAAGTTTTAACTAAAGGACATTTTTAATAAAAGTAAATATATGGCACACCAATAAAAATTGCACTTGTCTGAAAAAATAGTTAAATTTTCAAAATCAAATATTAAAATGAAATACAACAAATGCTAATCTTTAAATTTCAATATGAAACGTTTAAACTTATTGCTTATTGAATTTAAAAAAATGTGAAAACATGATTTATAATTAATTTCTTATTTATAAATATTAAGGCACTAAGAAGTAATCAATCTTCCCAAGACCGTTAGGGTAACAAAAAGATTAAAAACATGAATTGAATTGAAATTTTAGTTTCGTAACAATAATTCAACCAAATTAAAAGATAAATAATCAAAAACAAAATACATTGTTATTGACTATTACGTTAACGATTGATTTAAATTTCTTATTTTATGAAAAACACAGAAATAGCTTCAGCTCTGCAGGTTTCAAATACAAAAATTTGTGGAAGAATAAAAAAGTAGAAATATAACTGAAAATGTAAGCTAAGAGCGATTGCGTTTCAAGCATTATAATTTCGGCATAAAATAAACTAATAAGATCGATAAATCAAAATAAAAAAAATAAAATTTAACTTTAGATATAAAAAATTGACGAGAGCCTTTAAATAAAGTTCAATAAGTGGCCGTGAACTAAAAAAATTGGGGTAAAATATTTTGAAATTTAAAAACAATAAATTTGCAGTACTTAAAACATTGACAAAACGTATTAAATTGATATTGAATATGACAAACAGTAATTTGAAAGTGCAGCATTAAAAACGGTTGTAACAAAACATTCTCAGGCTGTTTAATTTTGAAGTTTGATTTTTTGTGTATGTCAAACTCGAACTTGGATCACAGTGATGAAGCGAGCGCTGCGCTGACTGTATAAAAACCATTAACCTATATTTAAAAAATGCTACCAGAAAATAAAATAATTTAAATGACGTGAAAATTGAGAAATGTCTATAAAATAATTGACAAAAATACAAATGAAAATGAATCTTTATGGAAAATTTTATTTTAATTTGCATAAATTAATAATGCGCATTTGCTTCCATGAAATATTTCAATAAATCGAACTATGTAATCGAACTCAATGAAGGAAATAAAATAAAATATCATTTATTTAAGATATAATATAATCGATAGAATTTTCTCTTAAAGGTCAATATTTTTAATTAAAACTAATAACAAAGTAGTAAAAAACGATGTATTAATTAACAAAGATGAATGATATATGTGTGGCTTTAATATTACGACAATGTTTATAGTTCTAAATAATTAATAAAAATATATGTTTCAAATGGCAATTCAAGTTAGTAAAATCCTAAACACAAAACAATATTTAAAAATATATTTTAATTCGAAATAATTTATAGGGTTTTGAACGAAGAATTAATGAATAATGAATGTTATTTATTTAAAAATAATTGCAGTGTAAATTAAAAGTTAATTGATCAATAATTATTATTTAATAATCTAAGTTTTCTTTTAATTAATTTACAGAAATTCTACCTAAAATCCTAGCATATAAAACATTTATAATAATTCAGAAAAGTTGCTTGTTATAAATGAGTATTTTGTTTATATTTTTATGATCTATAATCAAAGTTTTCTTT
>MEIZ01000048.1:179841-219109 GCA_001723225.1 Globodera ellingtonae
ATAAACATAGATCAATTCTGCGATGGTGTGATTCACCGTTGTAGAGGCGGTAGGCTTCGATGCGGATGACTTTGAGGGTTAGGCCTTTCTCACTGTTATAGTTGGATGTAAATGTATTGGCTAGTGTATGCATATGGAGTTTTTTCCATTAGTATACATACTATTATTTATAACAAAATTTATGATTTAAACTCTGTTTCTGTTTATTTTTTAAAATTTAAATGTTGATTTCTGTGATTATTTTAAAACTTTTATTTTATTTATTATTTGTCCAGTTGTCGTTGCACTGTGTTTTGCTACTGTTTCAGCTTGGTCGGACAAAAACGTATCGGCCAGCAACTCCATGATGAGCATTGCGGCATGCTAATGGGTGATTTTCGAAATAACATGTAAAAATTATTTCAAGTCTTGGTAAATTGATAGCCAAGGACAATTTGGATTATTTTTAAATTAATAACATTATGAATTCGCTCGCTGAAAATATTCTAAAAAATTATTTCAAGTTTTTCTCCAAATATTGTATTTAAAAATTGATTGGCATGAATTTGGTTTTATTTATTTATAAGAAATGATGCATATTTAAAAATTTGTTATAATAAGTTCTTCATGCATAATTTATTAATGCAGTTATGAATATTTCTGCATCAGTCATTAAAATTTTTTTTACTAAAATTGATGCACATGCCAGTTAACCTTTTATTTCAAATCATATTCTTTTTCAAAGATTCTATTAAAACTTATTTAAAATCTAAGCCACATTTTGTGTTAATTAATTGCTGACGCTGCAAAAGAATGTCAACGCTGGTCATCAGCATAACAGTGATTTATCCATATTTAGCTTCTTTCATTGGGCGCAAGTGCACAACATTTGACTACACTTAGTAATGTAAAAGGCTGGCTTATCTTAAAATACATAAAATTTGTTGGCTTTTTATTATCTTTAAGGATTCACTTTTTATGAGTAATTTAATTAATATAAATTGAATATTTCTATTATTATTTTATGTTTTTAAACCAGTTTTTTAAAATTTTATTTACGTTGGTAATAATTTGAAAAATTTATTTACTATTTAGAAAAGCTTATTAATTAGTTTATTTTAACTTGATTTTTTTAAATTTGTTTGTTTGGGTAATCGTTAAATGTATGACTTTACTTGTTATGTATTATAACCAATAATTTTATTGTACCTGGCATTTTTTATGTAAATGGCGAGTAAGTTGTAAATAGGTCGGTGGAATCTCCTACCAAAACGCAACTTATTATTAAATATAGCTTTTTTCGCCGAGAATCTGAGGTTTTACTAATTTTAATTTGATCGGACAGTTGTGGAGGTGCTGGGCCCGTGGGGAGGGAGTTTGGGAATGCGCACCTTCCCACCAATTACCTCGAAATCTGCGGCTCAGAGTTTATTTCATTTGCAATAAAATGCCAACACAACAATGATCGAGAAATCCGAGAGAAAGAGAGAGGGTGACTGGCTGGGGTGGGGGGCTGTATGGCGGCTCCGTAGAGGGGAGGGAGGGTGAGCTTGAGGGGGAAGACTGAAAGGAAGGATGGCTGGCCCCTTCTATTGTGATCGGTGCTCAATTTATAGAGGTTGGAATCCATTAGCCGCGGGGTGGGACAAAACGGACGGTGTTGGGCAGATCGGAATGTAGATGAGTGGTGGGAAAATCGGAAGAGCGAGCGGAGTGATGGAACGGAAATGCGAACGAGAGGAGGGGGGGGGGGTTCACGTGTATCCTTTATGGAGCAATGGATTTTTGTTCTTTGGCCATATCTCGCCTTACAGGACCTAACATTTGCTCTAGTAAAGTTGTTTATTTGTTTCACATTTTTAAATAACGAACTTAAAACATTGTTTATATTTTCGTGCTTTTTTTATCAAATACAATTTTTTATTTATGTTTTCTTCAAGTTATATCTTAATTGTTATGCTTTTTCTAAATTAAATGGATTTTTGCATATTTGCAAGTTTGCTATTATCGTCCAGCAGGGTGTTGCGCGGACATGTTGGCTGTTTTCGACGTACTGATCGAAATAATTCTCAGAATTTGATGGCTTTTAAATACCCAAATATTTTTTAATAATTTCTTTAAATCAGATTGTGAAATTTTTTATAAAAATTTTTATTTTGTTTTACGTAATATAAAAATTAAATTTTTTTATTCAACAAGTCTATTTAAAAAATATTTGCATTAATTACTTAAGTTTACGTTCATGATTTGAGGTTAAAGTATGATCTTGCACGAATTACAGCCCAAGATTTCATCGACACTATTTTACTGATTTAATATCATTTATTTTTGTTTTTATTATCTTATTATTTCATATAATTGCTAAATTAATGCTTACATTTAATAGTTGTGTTTCCATTTGAATAGTTAGCGTATAAGTAGTATAAGTAACGATTAACATTTTTTAAAATTAATATAAGCATAAACTAATACCAAATTAGTTTGTAACAAAATCTTATATAGCGAATTTTAAATTTATGAATTAAAAGATTAAACAAAAGATTAATACAGTTTAAGAAATTAAGAAAGAAATGTAATTTTTTCAATTTATATTTGTTCAATGAATTGAATTTTTGCATTTTATTTAGACGTTGAGAGTTAGGGTAAGTTTCATAAATTAAATTAAATTGGCTAAGTCCGCTATCTTTTTAAATTGTTTTTAAGATATTTATTTAAGTTAAATAAAATAATACTTCTTTTATATACTGATTTAATAACACGACCAAAGTAGTTCATTGTTGGGCACTGCATTTTCTTGTCAAATCGGTGGAGCAATATTTAAAATAAATCTCGTAAAGTACTAGTGGTGACAATAGTGCACGATTAAAGCAATACGTAAAGCATGGGTTAAGCTGAAACTGAAACATTTAGAGTGAACATTTTTTATATACAAAACGAATATGCTATTTTATGTATCACAGTGAAATAATTTATATATGCGCTTTTAAGATTGCTTGCGTTACTCGAAAGCTGTCCCTGCATTTTCTAGATTTTGTATTAATTTTATTTTATATTAGTTTTTAGAGTAAATATGTAATTATAAACCCTCTTACACCTTTAATATTTATGGATTCTGCTTCCAAGATGGGTATTAAACTCTCTACTTCCACAATTATCAATGAAGTTCAGCTGTTTATTATTTAGTTGTTAATTGAATCAATGCGATTCGTTATACAAATCCCATTGTAAACACCATTTTATTGTTTCTGATATTAATGGTTATAGACTTTTCATTACTTGATGATGAAGCGAGACAAAGCCAACGAGATATGATTTTGTGAAATAATAAAAAGTCATTTTTAAACGCTAAACACTTAAATTTCTTGCATATAATTAAAGATTATAGGTATCTTTAATTTTAGTAATCGTTTTAAAATAACCAACAGTAAGATTATAGATGTAATATATAGACTAAATTTACAATACAAAATTTAATATTGCTAAAAACTATAATAAAAAAGAATAGAGCAATGCATTATATTTAAAACTTTTATAAATTTTTCCCTTTTAAATTACTATTGTGGCAATTTGAAGGTCTGAAAATTCACAAAACGTACTATAAAAGTTAAAATATTTATGAACAAAAAATGTTAAACCACAGATAAAACTTATTATATACTTAAATCAATTTTTTTTGAATAATGATTAGCGATGAAATTAAATAAATTAACATCATTCATAATATGTAAAAAATCAAACAAATGTTTTACATAAAATCTAAAAAACGAGCAAAAAGCCCAAAAATAATAATGTTTTTATTCAGCCCGGGCTCTGAATCATCTTGCAGCGCGCAAGTAGAACTCGTTGCTTGTAAGTTACAAGTTACTTAAAGATGGATCGATTGGCCGCAGCTACAGGTGCACATCCGACCTGAGTATCCTTTGTTGTATAATTTAGGTTTCATGTTTCTAATTGGCTATAACCTTTTATTTATTTTTTATTTTTTTTTTTGGTGTAAGGCATGATATGAATTCGTTAAGATTTGTTGATGAGTTTATTTAATTATAAATAAATTTTTGCACAATCTCTGATTTGCTATCACTTCTCTCATTCTTCATATCACATTTTTATCAAGTCTTGGGGCGATATAGTGCGATAGGGGGAGAAACTTTTTAGGGGAGGTTGAATTTTTTTATATTCAAATTAACGAACCAAATAATTAATTATTCACGTAATTATAAACATTTTTCTTAAAATCTATAATATTCTGATCTTACTCATAGAAGGTGTATATATTTATTTTAATTTTTTGACCAAACATGAATTGCTACACATTTTCACTTTTCAGCGGAATGGACACAATTGGCAAAAAATAATAAAAACAAAAAATAAATAATTACTATATATGTTTCCAGACGGCATTTGATAATGAAGTTCATTTAGAATATTATTTATGTGTGCCTTTCTGTTGTATCGCGTTATGGAGCTTATTTTGGCTATTGTCATTTATTAATTGATCGCTATTTAAATGATAGAAACACAAACAACCAAATAAGATATTTAATCAGAATATAATGAGATGATCAATAGCGAGCGGCAAGTCGTTTCTGTTTCTCCACCGGCATTGATCAATGGAAGAGGTATTGTGAAAGGTTTTCCTCGAAGATAGCTTGGCCATGATAATTTGTCATTACATTTTTATTTAACAATTTATTTTTTAATAAGATTTACCTTATATATAAATTTTGGTCAAAAGTCTTTTTGTTTATTCAACATCTTTTTTTTTAATGCTTTTAGCATTCTTATCATTTTATTAGATTTAATTAAAAAATAAAATAGTATCTTGTTTCTAATTTGTTTAACGCTTGTAAGAGTATAAAATTTTGTTGATATTAATTATGCAAGGAATGATATGAATTCGGTCGATTTATTGAATGAATCATTAGCATATTAAAATTTTTTTTTCAATACTAGAATTTTTAATTTCTTGTTAATGAACCTTTTTTGAAAAAAATATTATTTTTTTAAATGGTAGTTTATAAACTCATAAAATAAGATATTTATTGTAAGGCGGGCGGGCGATTTGAACATCACACCAAATTATTGAATCTTTTATGGTTAAAACTTATAAGCGAATTGATATAGCTTTGGAAGGAAATTTATCGATGAACAGATTTCAGAGATCATTCATGAAGAAGGATGCGCGGTTCTGTGGAGATGTGTCTTGCTGTATAATTATAATTCTATTTTCTGATTTTAACAAAATAGTTTTTGACGAATTGTCATTTTAAAGTGCTTTTAAATAATCATTAATAAATTCTATGGATTAAAATTATATTTTAGTTTTTAAATTATCATGTTTGAAATGGTGGTGTGATAAGTGATGAAAAATATATTATTATTTTAAATATTTTTTTGATGATTACACACTTTTCGATTCTATTTTTGCTTATGCACAGGTTTTTGATCCTATTTGGCACTTTTTTTCTCACTTATTTAGGATACTATTTTGAGATTTTTCGATTCTAAAAGTATCAGCCCTAGATATTAATATGGTTTAAAAATTTTTAAAAGGTATTAATAAATTAAAATGATTAAAAAGTTCATTCAGAAACATTGTTAAAGATTAACAATGCTTTAATGACTAGCCACTAAATTGGAAAACAAAGAGCTAACCAATAATTGAAATTTTCATATTCACTAATTTTTACATTGTAACTTTAACGTAAAAGAAAATTATTTTAAAAATTTACAATAAAAATAAAATAAATATGCATGTATTGCTACAATGGAAAAGGAATTGAAAATAAAATTATTATTTGTAATTTATTTACCTTTACTCAGTTTATTAAAAGGAGATTATTTAAGAGACATTCTTCCAATGGTAGAAATATCGATTCAATATTCAAATGGTCTCACATATTCGAGATTTTTATTAATTTTTTATAAGAGATACGTTTTAATTTTTGCAAAATTACACATTTTATTTATTTTATTTTCTTCATATAAAGTGATAACGTAACTTTTCTTCTGGTTCAAATTAGCATAAGAATCTGTTTTTGGCATTTTAGTATTTGCATTTTACGTGATTCATTTTGGCTTTTTGTTTTAACATTAATGGACGTTTTAAAAAAAAATTGGATAATTAAAATTGATAGAAATGTCCAATCATCTCAAGTTCGACTGCTTGCCTCGCCTACCGTGCTTTGTCAACCCATTGCAATTAAATTAATTAAAATTTTAATATATATTCAAGAATCAGTCAAAAGGAAAAACGGCAATGATGAATTCGCTGAAGCAAAAGTTAAAAATTCCTTAATTACCTTAAAATTTAAAATCTTAAATATTTTTAAAAATTTTAGAAATTGTTTTCTTGAGCTGATTCAACATAATGCTTTTTTGGTAATCCGCTTTCTGTCTCAGCATTTCTCAAATAATCTTTTTGTTTGAACTGTCTATGTTTCAATTACTTTGCCGGCCTTCGGCACTGGTTTTATTTTACTTCGAATAAAAATCTCTTAATTTTTGATTCGACGCTTTAAAATTTAAATAACTTGGAACTACATATAAATTTGTCAGAGTTACTTACGTATTTTATCCTTCAGTTTTATTCTCAAAATTTATTATTGGTTTTCCTTGAATTTTTATTTTTTTTGAAACATGCACATTTAATTGTTGATTTATCTTTAAAAGTTTGATGTAGCATATTTTTTTAATTAAAATTGCAGTATTCATTTTTCGTTGTATGAGTTTTTAGATTTGATTCATTTTTATTCATTCAATATTGCTAGGAAAAATGCTTTTTTAAAATTAAATATTATATTTGCACCACAGCCAAACATCTGTTACAATAAAATTTCCCACAACCAAAACCCTTAAATCATTAACCTGGTTTTACATTCTGCAAGAAATAACATAGAAAACAATTAATAATTTAGATTAAAAAAACGTAAATAATAAAGTTCATAAAATGTGATTCACTAAATTTTAACAAATAAAAAAATCAGCCAAAAGTTAATTTAAAAATGCTTGAAGGCTTTATGTTTCTAAAAAATAAGTAGTAAAGATAGAGTTTTCCACAGAAGCAAAGACGAATGATGAGCCATTTACGAAAAAATCTATTTATATGGAAAATAGCTAAACATATTTCTAATTTCTTCATAATAAGGCACGACCTTTTATTTGTAAAAATATGTTTGCTCTTTAAAATGTAGCCCCATTCTTATCTACATGATGGAGGAATAAATTGAGTGGTAAAATAAAATGTAAACGATAAAATTCGTTTATAATTAATTTTTGAATTTGATTGGGTTGGTATTGAAACAGGTTCTATATAGCTTTTTAATCAAATATTGTAAATAATATTTTTATTTTTTGGATTTATTGCGCGGGTGCATGCGAATAAAAATTAAATTGATTAAGATTTTGCTTATGATTTGAATTTTACCTGATTTTAAAGGAAACAATTTTAGGCATTTTGTGTAATGAATTTAATTTTTGTAATTTTATTTATTTATTCGATATTTTTGACACACTTTTGTCCACCACCGCTTTTAAATTAGTCAGCGTGTAAGCGTGTAAGGGCCATCCCCACTATTGAAGTCGTCTGACAACGTGAATGGCTGGTTTATTGGGCTGATTTTTATTACACTTTAAGAAGTTTACTTTTTAAATGTTAAGTGTTTGTAATCAGATATATTTTAAAAGAATGTGTTTGAATCAAATAAGTTGAAAAGTTAGTTTTATCATACTTTATGGATTTCAAGAAATGATTTATTATCGTTAACTTTTCTATTACAAAAAATGAGTGAATAAAGTGGTATTGATATGTTTTTCAACCAATGTTGTTAATAAAATTTTGTCCGTTACAGTTATTTATAGTTATTTTTTTAAATTGTAAATTTAATAATATTTTTTAAATTTTATTTATAGGAATTTGACTTCGCTTTAGAATGCCAGTTTTTTGGGTCTTTATGTGCTGCTTTTATTTTCCGGTGTATTATTATTTTACCATAAAATATTTTATTGGTGTTTAATGTAATATTCCCTTAATTTTTATGTTTGAAATTTAGGGTTGGGAAGTCGCAAATTTATAAATTTAGAGTTTAAATTTTATTAATTTCTTAATTTATCAGTTATATTAAAATTGTGCCTTATAAAAGTTTATAGGTATTCAATAGTGACTCTGGCTTTTAATTTGGGTGGTATATATGTAAATTATTCATGCTAATTCTTTTGATTGCGGGGTATTGTCCGGAGTGGCTTTCTCGTCATTTGCTCATCCAGGAATTTGTTTAAATAGGTTACTTTTATATTATTCACTAACATTTATTTAAATTATCATGTATCTTGGCATTTTATTATTTACATTTTAGATGTATTAAAGGTTGTTTCAAAAAAGGGCATTTTATTCCATCTTAAATTTTGCTCGGCGGCATGGGTTTGTCACGGTGGCGTAGCAGTAGGCAATGTATGCATTAACAGGGTTGTATTAACTTATATTTAAAATTGCTGTTGAGTTTCTTTTTTTAACAGATATTTGCATTTCATCGTAATGAATTATGTACAATTATAATTTATGTAATTACTTGTTTTTTGTTTCCCAAATTTGAGCCTTTGTTACATTCATTAAATAGTTTATTTTCTCTTGCTTTTATAGAATATTTTTTTTTAAGTAGCAAGCCTTCCTTTGTTCAAGTTATTCATTCATCATCATTGATGTGACTTATTTTAAAAGAGAAATCAATTCATTATTATTTAAATATTGAGTTCATTATTATTGCCCTGTTGCGCAAGCAAACAAACAACTAAATTTAAATTTTAAACATTTTAATGAAACGTGGATTTAGTGGTCCTAAATTTCTAAAATGCAACTTAAATTTTTTAGCTAATAAAATTTGTTTTATTTAAGCATAAGTTAAAAATTAATATGTTTAATTTCTTTTGTTCTTAAAAATGCTGCAAATAAAATCCAATTATTTTGTAGACAAGCACGCGAGTCTCTTATTTATAGTTATTTGCGTTTTTTAATTTTTGTCATTATGGTAGCTTGAAGGAAATTCATACACAAAAACGGAGCTGATAAAATCTTAATATAGATTTATACTCTTTTAAATCAGCAAGGGCAACGTACTTTATTTAATTTTCTTTTTGTTAATATAGAGTTTGTGTTACAAGCTTTTGCTACAAATTCTTTGCATGTTATTATTAGTTAACATTTATTTTATTTACATGTTTCTGAATTAGCTGTTTGAAATTTTTTTCAGTCAATTTATGAAAATTATTAATTTTTTTTACGTTTAAACCAATTTACACATGAAGCTCTCTGAAATGCAATTTAAAATACATTTGGTGCTACTTTAAATTAATAATATAATTCAACAATAAATATTATTTTTATTTGGTGTTTATATTTACACTTTCATGCAAGTATAACATAGTTGTTTTGGTACTTTCTTATTTTTAACAATTTTCGATAAAATCTTTTTGCTTTTTGCTTTTTATTTTTATTAATTATTATAATTATGCTAAGTTGAAACCACTTTGTAATTTATATTTTTTAGTTATTTTTATTGAGTATATTTTTACATGTAAATATTAAATTCTATTATATATAATATCACGATGTCCTCAACTCAATAATAATTCTTAAATTATATTACAATTTTTTTCTTTATTTTAGGTTAATACGTTAGTCGAGCGTGCGGTACTTTGGCCCGTATTAAGTTTCTTTTTGGAGTTGAATTTTGGTTATTAATTTGTGTGAAAATAAAGCCGGTTGCCTCGAACATTTGGTTTTTAATGTTGATACACAAGGACAAAAAACATTCATGCGTCAAGAAAGTAAATAATTATATACCAATCTTTTCAATTAATTTGAATTATGCCGATCTTACAGGCACAAGTGTTATCACTTAATTAAATTTAAACGATTAAGCAGACATTTGCAACCGTTTAACGTGCGTTTGCTTTATCGCATTTTTTTGTTTTAAATTTCATATTTTGAACTGGTTTTGCAACATTAATAATATCAATACCAAGCCGTCATTTAGCGAAAATTAACCAAATGCGTGTTTTTATCAGTTGCAAGTTGTTAACTATTATTGAAGCATCACAGGGTGCCCAAGCTTGAAAAGCTAACCGCAAGAAATTAACTCATCTCGAAGGTCGAAGTGTATAAGTATAAATTCCATAAAATTAAATATTATTTCTCAAGTCTAGAAATATAATTTAATTTAACAATATTGTATAAAAATTTGTTGAATTGTAATATGAAGATTCTTTTTGACAAATAAAAACGGCAAAATTATTAAGTTCCTTATTAACAAGCACTGTATGTTATTATGGTGAAAGCATATCATTTCTTAAAATATTTAAATTTCGTTTGCTCGCTAAAACCAATTGAATGTAATTATTTATGGTGATTTTTTTAGCCTAACAAATGATATCATATAACTTTTTTGCGATCACATGCTATAAATTTTCAATATTATTAGGGTGCATTTTTGATCTATGTTTTCATTAAAATTTTGGACTTATTTTTTAAAGTGTTTGTGTTTGTACTCATTTAATCGCAATATATGTATTCTATGCCTAGTTATTTGTTGCGAGGTGCAACTGCTGAATTTGTGACATCAGCGCATTTCATTAGTAGATTTAATCCAAAATAATAATTTTCAAAATTTTTTAATATTTAAAACTTTTATGCACTATCGGTCCCGACGCCCATTGATTGTGTCAATGATTTCGTAAAATTATTATTTGTTTCATCTTTTTCCGATGACCATAAAATTCCTATTTGCTTTTATTAATACTTTAAGTTCTTTTAATTGTTAGTTCATTATGGGTAACGGTGGCTTCTTTTTTTATAATAATTAATGTTGAATTACTTTTTTTATAATTCGGATCACTTATAAAATATGCACAGTTTACGATAATAAAATTATGCAAAAATTTTGTTTTTATTATTAGTTAATTTTGTCTTAAAAACTATCCAGTAAATAAAATTTTTTCATTTGTTATTGATATGACATTGTATGCAATTAAATCTAAAATTATTTAATTGCGGCGAACCCAGAAAATGCGGTAGAGCCAGAGAACAGATTAATGTTTATATTAAATTGACTACATAAACTAAAAAAAGAAGTAAAATTTAAATTTTTGCGCGTATAACAAAGAGAGAAGCTGAAAAGTCATACATTTTTAAAAGTGAGAGGGAAACTGATAAAGAATGACAAACTTAAAACTTCTTACGCATAATCGATTGATTTGCTAAGTTTTTAGTATATTTTTGGCAATTTTATTTTTAACCTTTAATGGGGAATTTTGGTTAATATAAATGTGGAACCCTAATTATGATATAGTACCCAATTATTGGTCTTATTCTTTGATAAAAAATTTTAATTATTTAATATCAATCAAAATAAATCAAGCATTTGAAAATACTTTATCATTAACACTAATATTTTCAATGCAATAAAACAGTAAAAAATATAATAAGAGTAACCTAATATTTTAACCGTAAATTAAATTACGCGAATCAACAAATTTTCATTAACTGATTTAAAAATGAAATACGAATATAAAGGTGTGCGAATATGCATAGATTTAATTTAAAAAATATATATATTGTCAAGTTGTGCACATGCCTGATCAGTAAAACGGGGGCATTCCAAAATGTAAAAGTGCGCGAAAAACCCAATTAAACTTTAAAAACTTAAATTATATAAATTATTAATGGGGTTTAGTAACCAGTGACACGATCGCTACAATCAAAAGGTACAGCCTTCAGGAAATTCAAACGTATTTGTTAATGTAATTTTAAAATTTACATGTATCAACATTTACTGAAACAAAAATGTATATTCGAAAATCCACCTTTTAAGCCTGATTTTTTGCAAAATACTTATAACGCGTATGAGAAAGATAAGATGATAACATTATTGTCAACTTTAAATGAAAATTTTTTTTATTTAGAATCGCTTATATTTTAATTTAAGACAAAGTATAATAATATATTAAAAAACTAGCATTTAATTGTCTAATATTTATAATTATAAACTGTGTAAAGCTAAGTCTCATGCTGCGCATCGCATCATAATGAGCTATACCCAGAGACGTTAGCATAACAATTATGAAAACAATTAATAAAACTGTAAAAAATTAAAGGTCATGTTTCACAAATTAAAGAGAGCATTATAAAATTCTCTGACTTGCTATTAACAAACGCAATAAAATGAGAATTAATTTAAATGATTTTAATTTTTTTGACATAATTAAATGTTTGGTAAAAACTCAAGCTGTGTAAATAAAAAAACTAAAATGTTTTAATGAATCAAGTGGAGGCCGAGATGGCAGAATTCGTCAAATGGCTCAAATCTCAAGTGAGCGTAAAAATGACCCAAAAAACAGGATCAGATTCGGGTAGCTTGTGCCACAACTTCGAATCCTTGTCCGGGCATTTTACACATTAGCCAAAATCATTCATATACATATTTTATCAACATAAAACATTAAATAATACCAAAAATAAATACGTGCCGAGAGTTGTATAAGTGTCTGACTAATTGGCTAGTAAAATGTGAAAATGTTGAAATCTTAGGGATGATTTAATACTCCATTAAAAAAAAAAGTATAGGTTTGCAATAAATAAATATCAATAAAAATTTAAAATACAAAAATCTTTTAAGGCATTCACTACTATTGGCAATATGCATATTGACTTCCAAGTTCGAATTGATTTAATTTCGTACGTTAGACAAAGCAAATGAGCTTTAAAATCACGGAGTACATTTTAATATTTTTTACGCGTCTCATTATTTAACCAAAAAAATATACAACAATTATTTATTTCCATATTTTAAAATTGCTAATAATAAAAATTTTTGAATAAAAAATGATTTGTGTCATGTTCACATTTTAGCGCAATTCTGTTTTTAGATAAAATTGTTTCAACAAATAAAAAAGACGCTTTGCATTTGCGCATACCAACAAGTAATTTAGAAGTATTCCATAAATCAAATTTAGAAAATGAATGAAAATTTAAAGATAAATAATTTAGCGAAACTAATAGTCCAACTAAATTACCTGTACAGAATACTAAATTGAAAATTATTAATCTTAATTTAATAAAAAGCTTTTACAAAATAATTAGTTTATTTAAAATTAAATTCAATCATTGAAAAATAAAAAAGACGGGGCGGACGAACTTAAAAATGCTTTGCAACCAGCTCTCCCTGGATGACAAGCTTTGCTTTTTTTTTTAAAAGAAAGAGGAGCTCAATGCGCAACTTTTGAACCCTGCGGATTTAAATCGCCCCAAAGAAAATTTTTTGCAAAATCGCTTCAAAGATTTGAGGTGGTGGATTTTTTGGGGTTTTTCGATTTGTGCACCAAGAAGCTGAATGCGCAGCCCTCTGGCGTTGCTTACGAAAAGATGGAGCAAACGCTGCTGCATCTTTTAAAAAAAAAATTGTGGCTCTAGCACAAAGTTGAAGGGGTGCACGGCGCTGAGGCCGGTACGAGCTTCAAAAACCGGGCTTGCCGGGGCCCTCAGTAGTGTAAGGTGCCAGAGTGTTTTTGAGGAGAAAACTGTTAAGCCTAAATAGGTTGGGGTGGGGTGGTTTGACATGCTAATTCCTGAAAAGAAAAAATTTTTGCTCTAGGACAAAGTGTCGACAAATTTCCGGACAAAGTGTCTAATGGCTGGGAGAGGTCGGGAAATGTGGGTGAGCGTCTGGGGAAAGTTTGAATTTGTTTGGGGAAGTTGGAAAATGGCGTTTCAGTGGAAGACAAAGTGTCGAAAAATTGGACAAAGTGTCTAAAAGGGTGGAAGGGGATACGCGCGCGAAGCCCTCTCTAAGCGAGCGAAGCCCTCTCTAAGCGAGCGAAGCCCTCTCTAAGCGAGCGAAGCCCTCTCTAAGCGAGCGAAGCCCTCTCTAAGCGAGCGAAGCCCTCTCTAAGCGAGCGAAGCCCTCTCTAAGCGAGCGAAGCCCTCTCTAAGCGAGCGAAGCCCTCTCTAAGCGAGCGAAGCCCTCCTCTCTAAGCGAGCGAAGCCCTCTCTAAGCGAGCGAAGCGCGAGCCCTCTAAGCGAGCGAAGCCCTCTCTAAGCGAGCGAAGCCCTCTCTAAGCGAGCGAAGCCCTCTCTAAGCGAGCGAAGCCCTCTCTAAGCGAGCGAAGCCCTCTCTAAGCGAGCGAAGCCCTCTCTAAGCGAGCGAAGCCCTCTCTAAGCGAGCGAAGCCCTCTCTAAGCGAGCGAAGCCCTCTCTAAGCGAGCGAAGCCCTCTCTAAGCGAGCGAAGCCCTCTCTATCTTAAGCGAGCGAAGCTACGTAGGGAAGCGACGGCGAAGCCCTCTGAGAGCGGGGAAGCCCCACTAAGCGAGCGAAGCCCTCTCTAAGCGAGCGAAGCCCTCTCTAAGCGAGCGAAGCCCTCTCTAAGCGAGCGAAGCCCTCTCTAAGCGAGCGAAGCCCTCTCTAAGCGAGCGAAGGGAGCGTAGGGAAGGGCGCGGGCGAAGCCCGCTGGGAGTACGCGGGCGAAGTCCGCACTAAGCGAGCGAAGCGAGCGTAGGGAAGGGTGGGAGGGCGCGGGCGAAGCCCGCTGGGATGATGCGGGCGAAGCCCGCACTAAGCGAGCGAAGCGAGCNGCGGGCGAAGCCCGCACTAAGCGAGCGAAGCGAGCCTAGGTAAGGGTGGGATGGCACGGGCGAAGCCCTCTTCTTTTTTGTGTCACAACACAAACTGACTAGAGACAGCAAAAGAAATCACTTCCACAGGTATGCCCGCGCGGTGACTAGTTCAATCATTGAAAAATTTCAGTGCTAATCAAAGAAAATAGTGCATTTGTCATATATTCGATGCTAATTTTATTTATGCAATTTTTTCAAATAGACCAATTAAACTTTTTAATGAATTATTTTAAATAAGTAAAAATAAAGCGACAGCACCGGGCTGGGTTTTGTATAAGATAAGTCTAAAAATTGCAATTGTTTTAACTTTTTTATTAACAAACACAATATAACCAAAAAATAATTTTTTTTGTTCATTTGAGATTTTTAACAAAATATGCACTACAATAAATGAATAAAATTTGATAGCTGACATGGAATAGAATATAACTTTAAAGGCAAAGCTAAACCCAAATTAAAACGAAACCCATTCCATAAACCAAAAATAAACTTAAACGACAATAATTTAAAAAACATTAATAATTAAAATATATATTGAAGTGGGGATGAAAAATAAAGTAAAAAAGAATAATTTTGTACAAACGAATGAATAATAACCAGCACCCTCCCTCCCCGGAACCAGAAGAAGAACAAATACCAGCCGCAGCTGAACACGAGATTTTGCACACATACGCCAAATAATATTCTATTAGTAAATTCACAAAGTAAACCCGAAGTATAAAATAACTTAGCTAAAATCTAAATTTAATTTAAGATGGCAATATTTATTAGCACCCAGTTTAATGAGATGTGCTTGTTGTTGCAAAAAATAATTTACGACGCATCGATGATATTCGCCGCAAGAAAGAAAAAATACTGCAATGATTGTATTTACAATAGTTTTCATAAAATTAAAAAATTAAATAATTAAAAAATAACAGAATAACAGAATAATCCCTAATAGGCAGAATGAACTTAAAGTGATGCTATATGGTGTCAGAACTCTTCTGCTCAGCGCAACTGGCTTTCTGAGAGATGGATGATAGAAAAAAATAAAAAGAACAGCTAATGGACGGCATAAGCCTCACCCTTATAATATAGCGTGCTCGAAATACAACAAGCGGGTTCGTGGCAAAACTGTTCGGTGAACATGGAATTCTTCCAACGCTGGATTTACTCCTTGCCAAAAACGAATGACCAATTTGGTCATTTGTTAACATTGTAAAAAAGTATTAAAACTATATTATAAATAGTTTACATTACAAATATCGTCGAGAATGGCATAGAGATTTATATTTAATGGAAACAACTTAAAGAATATTAATAAAAATTGTTAAAAATGAAAAGATAAAAATATTTGACAATATAATATAAATTAAACCTAACTTTAAAATTGGAGTGTCGGGGAGAAGAGAGCGATTTGTCAATTAGGGCCGGCGGCAACGGGATTCCCGTCCCACACTTTTTGAAATTTCCGTTACCGTTCCAGCAACTAATTTTTGGCGAAAAGTTTCAAAAATTTAACAACTTTGAACCAATTTTCATCACAAACCCCTTTCGAATTTAAAAATTTTCTTTATTTTGTATCATTTGTTTTTTGACCTCGGTTTTTAATACTGTTTATGAAACAGGGTACCATCACTATCAACACGTGTTTCTGAATCAATGGTTACAAAACCTGAGGTTTGCGGGTTATCCAAGTAAACCCAAAGTAAACCCTTAATAAATACATATGTAAATTAGGTGGCCCAATCTGACGTATTTTGACCCTGAACACGAATATGACCTTTAAGAAAACGTGTTAAGAACCACTTATGTTTATCTAAAATTTGTTGTTATCGACTTAATAGTATCTTCTTGGGTTGACTGATAGTTATTTTTATGCTGCGGTCTCGAAGTCGGCGATATTCGGGTCGGGCTGGTTTTGAGTGGCTTAGTTTAATTTAAAAATAGTTTATCTCATTAAACACAATATTTGCGTTTAATATTTTTAAAGTAAAGTTTCATCAATTAACTAGGTTAAATTGTTAACAGTCAAATGAGTTTGGCACTTGTTAATTGATATTTATTTTTGTTGTAAGGTATCATCAAACTTACTCTAATTCGATCAATTTTTTAATAATTTTTATTGTATTTCTTTGGCAGACCTTCAAAAAACACCCATAATAATTGCGCATACTTTTTCAATATAAACATTTTTTGTAAAGTTAGTCATTTTAAATATGTAGGAAATCTGACAACCAGAATTGCTTAATTTTTATTGATTTTTTCAGAATGGTAGCATTGGGAACACATGTTCAATAGTTTTGATTTTTAGCAGAACCCAAATATGTATGGTATTTTTATTTAAAACTATACTAAAAAATTTGTCTTATTTTTGGTTTAATATAAATAAAAATAATGTCAGTTTTTTATCTGTATTAAATGCTAAATCTTCATTCTTTATCATATACATATTTTTTTTATTGTAGTTTAATGAAAATTGAATTACTTTACTGTAGCTTTTTTTTGTTTACAGAAACTTACATTTGATCGCCAGCGATCAAAATGTTATTAATAATAAAATTTCTTATTTATAGGATTCTATATTAATAATTTTTGTCTGCAGATTTTACACATTATAAATAAACAACATAAATAATATTATGGCTAATGTTTGACTTTTTATTCATTTTAATTTTTTAGTTACTTTTTTGAACATTTTATTTTGAAGAAATAGTGGTATTCGTTCTCGTCGTTGAATATTAAGTTATCATTTTTTAATTTATCGGCCATCAAATTTATGTTTATCAAATCTGCGCTCGTTATTGTAATTTTTATCAACTAAAACATTTTGGTATTTTTTGAGGGAATTTTTTATTACAAATAACATTTTTGTTATAAATTTTTTTGTTTTAAGACGACGGTCAACACAAGGTCCCTATTGTTGACAGCAATGATTTTAAATGAATCGGGTTATACTTTGTTTATAGTGTGTTTTGCTAGGCAAATTTAAACTAAATTAAATAATTATTAAATTTTTAAAATAATATGATTTGGTGAAGAAAGCAAAAGGTGCTTACCTTAAATTAGAACTTAAACTTTACCTTAAAATTTTCAGCAATGATAAAATGTTATTAAATAAAAGACACACTGCAATGATAGTAATTAAACCAACATATTGATAAAAACATTACTTTCGAACCTTTACTTCCGCTGCCGTAATTTTTTTTGGGCTCTACTCAAAAACATAATTTATGATTTAATATTGATCTTTAATTATTTTATTAATTTGTTAACTTGAATTTAATAATTTTATGTGCTGGGTGGAATTTCGGGTATGTTCGGATTTTGTGTTTCGGTTTCGGGTATTATCCAAAATTTCCTTCAAAATACACCACTAAATACCGGGTTTTGGAAATGAATGAAATTTTTAATACTGCTCAACAAATAATTGAAATTGCGTTAACCGTAAATCAAAGGAGACGAGTTTGGGTTTATTCATTGTTTTTAATATTTTTTAAATATTTGGATATGACAGATCTTCAAACAGCCTTTAATCTTTACAGCATAAATTCAAAAAACATACAAAAATTAAGATTTGTTAGAACAAAGACACCAAACTCTTGATCATTCAGATCAATCAATAAAGGGTCTATCACATGTATCCGCATTTGCGTGCTTGGAAAATAAATGTTTTTCAGCCGACAAACATAATCAATTTGTTATATAATTTTTTTTTTTGTAATTTGATGATTGCTTTGCGGTAATTAATATTTTAATTTGTGTTGAGGTTTTTTGTGTTAAAAATCGCGCGTGCTATTATTGCATGCTGATTTTGTGCTTTAATTTAATAAATGTTGATATTGAGTAAAATTTAAATAAATATGGAGTTGTCGACTATGCAAGCAGTTATTGTCCATATTAAACAAAACAAATAATTTTTGCTTACTCAATTTCTCTCAATAATAACAAAATATTGTAAAGAATAAATATTTGTCTTTTCGTCTTAATTTTAATTATTATTTTTGACAAAGATTAAATTTAATATATTTTGTGACAAAATAAACTTTAAAATAATATTCTTTCTTTATAAGATAAGAGCAATAGTTTTGTAATACAAAATAATTAAAATTAAAATGCTAACATTTGAAAAAGAGTTGTCGAAATGAAACAGCTTGTTACTGTCTATCTTTGTGTGTGTTTGCGCATTCTAGTCTTTTTATTGAAGACTTCCTATTAAATTTGTTGAAGCAGTTCTTAATTAAATGTTGCTCTTGGTTTTTTAATCATTTATTAGGTTGTTACTCACTTATTATTCTAAAAATAATTCTTTATCTTAATTATATTTAAATGTTTGTAATTTTATAATAAAATTCTTACTTTATGCTGTTCTTATCATCATCTAGTTTATATTATAAAAATAATAGATATAACCAATTTACTTGACAAAGAATCTTAGCATCTGAACAATATGCATACCCGAGCAATGATATTTCATATTATATAGTTTTAAATTGTTTAAATAATTTAAACTGAATAAACGTTTATTACCTGTAAATCTATCGATTTGTAGCAAAACTCTAAAGCTTAAATTATTTTATAATTATTACTTAAATGAAGAATGTACCAAGTTTTAATTCAATACTGATCAATACTGGTAAACACACCATACACCTCTTTCCTCGTCATTCGAAAACGCTGGGTTTTGACTGATTGACAATTCCCCACTACTTGGGAAAAAAATTGAACCCTAAATAATTTATATATGTTTCTTCAATTATAAAACCTAAGGCATGATAAGAAGCAACAGAATTATATTTTTTTAGCAGCATACAATGAATAAAATTAAGATTTTGCCAATATTTTAAACTACAGTTCTCTTACATTTAATGAAAAGAAAACTATGAAATAGAGTTTACACATAAATTAAATGATGAATTCGCAGGTTGGAAATTTTTTTTAATCATAGCATAAAAAGTGATACAAGGCTTTATGATGTTATAAATTTAAGTATTTGATTATCGTATCTTAATTACAACACAAATATTTAATTTAAAACAAATAACCGTATAATTTTAATATTGTTCATTAATATTAATCTAAAAAAGTAATTGCAATCGATAAAAAAAGATAATTAAAATTAAAATCAATTAAAAAAATAAAAATCGAAATTGATAGTGAAATAGATTTATAGTAAAAATAAAAGATAACTTTTGGATTAATCGAAAAATATATATAAACTAAAATAATGATTGTTTATTATAAAATGAATTTTGTATCAAATTTAGCATGCATCGGGCACGGAGAGACGGGACATAACAATTTAAAAATGAATTTAACAAAAAAGTAAACAAAAATATTAACAATTTACTAAAATTAAAAAAATATATTCATTCGATTAAAATCTTTAAGATCAGGGCGGTTAATATAATTGTTAAATCAATGATTAATGTAAAGAATATTATTAATATTATAGCATAAAATTATCCAAACAATAAAAATCTGATGAAATCAGTTATTTACGAATATAATTTTATTAATATTTTTTTTTACTATTTTCATGGCGTACATGTTGATCATTTATTTGCATTATTAAAACACCAATCTTATTTTTTAACACTCCGCCATTTCCATCATCAGTTTTGAGCAGTACAAAGCAATCCAAGAAATGCCAAAGCTAATGATTAAAAAAACAGAGATTGTTAACAAGACTAAATGTGATCGAACTATATTTATTAATTAATTTAGATTAATTTATATCACGGCAGACTATTTTGAATTACAACGAAAAGCTGAGGGAAATAAAAATTTCGTTAGCAGTACAAATATTGATAAAATAAAATGTATTGTTTTTATGAAGAATCATAATATATAAAGTAACTAAAGTTTAAAAGTATCAAAGGTTTTCATTTGTTGAAGAAAATCAGGATTTAATTTAACAAAAATCTGCATAAAAATGCTTATATTTGTCTTTATTCTGCAAAACGCAAATGTTTTTAAAATATAATTAAAAGATTAATTTTAATTAGAATCTATTAGTTAGAAGTAAACTTTTCCATTAATAATTAATATGCGCTAACTGAAACAAATAAATGCTAGTCGCATCTTTAATGATTGTATTGTTTTTATTTAATTACTGTAAATGACACTTCCTGTCCATTTCTTATTTTATCTTATTTATATAATTTAAAAATATTCTTTTATTATTTTGTTTGCAAATGTTTCCTTTGTTTATAGACTTTTCTCAATTTCTCAATGTTATATAAATTAAAAATTGAATTTTATTTATCTCATTTCGTTATTTATTTATATTTGTCATTTTTCATTTGTTTTATTTGCCCTTTTTTAATAATTCTTCTTCACCTTGCATTTGCCGCCTTCACTTTGGCATATTCGGCGGCTGCAGCATAACGCTCAGCCGTAAAAGCGCAATTTAACAAGTCKAAATTTAGTATAACGGCACAAAAAAGAATGTTACAATGCCCCAGTCCCCGACAAAAGTCTCAAACAGTCGCAAAAGAATTTGTGGAAAAAACTGCTATTTAATTTATTAAATTAAAAATAATGTTAAAAGCCTATGATGGTTAATTTTTAACTGCTTTATAGGTATGTAACTTGGCACAACTAGTGTAAAAAGCCAAACTTAATTTAGAYAAAGCGTAATTTGATTCTTATTTTCATATAATATAATTAAAATATTATACTACATATAATACAGAGAAAAATATTACCGTGTGAAGACAAAAATCATTTAAGGGCTAAATTCTTGCACCACGCGAAAGCGACGAAATCCTTCGCATTAATACTTTATTTGTCGCTTAGAAAGAATTGTTATTTACTTTGTAATAAATGGTTTAATTTTGGCATTAATTGCACAAACTCTTTCAAACACTCTGGGAATGAATATGTTACTACTATTTAGGTTGCAACTAAAATTTCATCTCATTTAAAAAGATTTAAATCAAAATTAAGTATATAACGAAGTACATACTGTGACCGGTTCGATGTAATAATTTTAAAAAATTAAGTCATCCAAATTATAATTAAATGATTAAAAAATATTAACTGCGTGAAAAAAGATATAAAAAATGACGCATTTTAAAACTAAATAGATAAATATCAAAGTGCAAATTGATTTTTGATACACAAACAACTATGGAGAGGCGGTACGACGCATCAGTATTAGACAAAATTTGCATAAAATAAAAAATCCTATTAATAAGTATTTAAAACAATAAAATGAAACAAATTTATATGGAAATGAGCAAAAGCAAAATTTATTTTCAATACTTTCTTAATAGTTAAAGAAAACTAAAAAAACTACCTAACCCCTCGGCAAATTTTTGAGGAAACCCGAAAGTGCCGGTCAGCAATTTCTTCGGTGAACTTATTGTAGAGGAAAAACATGATAAAAAGATTGGCAGACTGAGATTATTCGACTGTTTTATATTGATTGGAGTTGTTTGCTGTTTTCATTTATTAGTCAGCGCTAACTCAGAAATTTAAGACGTACAGTCAAACCGACAATGGCAGTGCCGGCGAACATTTTTAAAAACGAATAATAAAATAACAAATATAAAACTTTAATCTATATATTTTACAAGAATAGTTGTTTTCGTTTCGCAAAACCTAAGCACAAAATAATAGTTAAACACCCATTAAAGGAAAACAAAAATATGAAATGGATATTTTTGCTGAACAAAAATAAAATGCATAAATTAATGGATAAAAATTATTTAATAGATTCAAGTAAATGACAATCATAATAATTTCACGCGTTATTTTTTGATTTATATTTTTATGCATTGTTCGTTAACTTGCAAAGAATACTTATTTGTAAATTAATTTTGAGGATAGTCAGAGGGAAGACAACTCGACAGCGGCACACATTAAAACAATTACATTCTTCAACCTCTTTTAATTGCTACTTATCATTGTTATGGTCTATTTTTAAAAAAGCAACAAGTATTGCCTATCTGCTTGTGTTCATTAGTTTTAGAATTAGTACTTTTAGTTTCATTAGCCATTTCTTAAAAAGAAAAAATGACGAATTGTCCTCCTATTTTGTTTTCCTTCCTATTTTTTTTTGCCGTTGCTTTTATTTTTGTCAAAAAATTTTTTGTTTTCAATTTTTATTACATTTTTGAATATTTATTAAAATAATTGGCTTGGCGACCACATTGCTCGTACCATAAATTAATTTCCGATGTGGGGCCTAAAATTCATATTAATTAAAATGCATTTTTCTGTAACATTTTAACTTAATTAACATTATAGTGATTCAATCTGAATTTTTGTTCTTATTGTACAAAATTGTTACTGGCACCATAAATTATTTTGTCTTAACGAAACTTCGGCGCTCATTTTTGATAAATCAGCTATTAATGTATAATACCAACAATTTTATTATCAAAAATTTAATTTATTCTGTGTTTATCTTTTATCATCATTGAATGGAAATGCCCATTTTATTATTTTGAAACAATTCCATATAATTATTTTTGTTTTGAAGGATTATTGTTTCTAGTTTTAAATAGTCAACCATCAATTATGCTTCAAAAATTAAAATAGGTATTTGTATTATTTTGCTTTTGCATTGGTTTGTTTTTGTATTGTTTGACTCGGTACGCTATAACGCGGTAATTTTGATAAATTTTGAAGCGAATTTGGCCCCCTTCAAACGAAAAATTGTGCAAAAATCTGCGGTTTTATTCAACAATGCCCAACATGTAATTCAAAAAGTAATTCAGTTGATAATAATACCTTTTTTTGGAATTATAAAAAAATTTAAAAACATATTTATATACTCTTGATGGTAGGTATATTAAAAATTTGTGTTTAAATATTTATATTACTTATAAAAGTCAACGGCTTTTACAGTCATTATAATTTATAAAAACCGGAGAATAAACAAATAATTAATAATAAAAATAGTAAAATGGAAATTATTAAACCCTATTTTAAAATGCTTAATAACAAAATAAATTTAACGCTAATAAAAGTAATGAACCAAAGAAATAAAAAATAGTAAGAAAGAAATAAATTACGTAATTAATAAACCATAAACAATAAATTTACGTATCTTTAAATAAAACCAAATTATGAAAAAGATTCTAATATTAAATGAAGACCACCAATAAATGATTGCATTACGGAAATCATAAAAAATTTAAAAAATCAATCAACTTTATCTAATAACATTTTACTTAATTCCCTACTCATAACAAAATGATATTCGTTAAAGTTTGATTATATGCTCTAAACACCTTAAGTTGTTAAATATAACGGAAAAAATTAAAATATGCTACGTTTTCAAGAAGTGGAGATATTTGGTTTTTCTGCAAGGCAAGGAAGCTGGTAAAATAATAGAGGAAATAGTATACCATTAAAAGAACGCTATCAAAGCTCAGAGAATAAAATGATATATTTAAAATAAACGATTTCAAAAATAAATAATATATTTAAATAAATTATGGGCTAGTTTAAATTTTTTTTATTCACATAAGAGTCGCGATTGCACTTTCTAAAAAAATAATAAAAAACTATATGGATGTAATTGAAAAGCTTGCTTAATTCTTTAAAAATACGCTGAATAAATAAATCATTTAAAAAATATTATGCGTGGAAAACCTAAAAACCAGTTGTAGAACATTTGAAAAATGCGCGCACGAATCGACTGCGGCACACAACTTCAATCATCAAGGTACGACCGACCAAAAAAAGTCAATGAAAAGACAAAGTATTAAGTCCAAGACAGACAAAATAGAGGTGAACTTCGGGAATTGCCGGCGAATGGGCAGAAAAGGGCACCTGAGTCCATTAATAAACTAAAATTAGTAAATATTTGCATTAAATTGTTTAGAATCAATAAATATTTAAAAAATGATTTTTTATTATCATATATTGAATTGCATTTAAATTCCATTTCAAAATGTAACGATTAAATACAAGTTTTCCGCCATATAACGCCCAAATAATTTAGTAAGTAAAAAAAAAATGCAATAAAGATTAAATTAAAATCAAATAGAATAATGCAACTTAAGATATTATTATTCTTGATTTTATCAGTTGCACTTGAAGAGTGAGTATATTGTTTTAAATACAGAACCGATTTAAAATATACTGAGCACATTAAATATTCATAAGGCATGTGTAAACAACCAACTATTTTTTAAATACCAAGTATTTGATTCCAACTTAAATTCAAAATTCTTAATTTAAAGAAATTAATTAAAAAAAACTAAAACAACTTTAAAATTTAACACCCGAAAATCACCTTTCGTTGATCCGGGCTTGAAACTACTAAAGTTAAAATTAAAATTAAGGGAATCGCATAAAGGGTGGGGGGGGGCAATGCCTAAAAAACCTAGCCCTGTAATGTCAACATTTTGCGAATTTTTTTATTCTTAGCCCAGTATTTTATCTTTTTGGATCACAATTTGTATGGGAAAATTGATTTGTTGAATGAATGTTTAAAATGAATGAAGAAGGTGCAGAGCTGGCACCCCCCCCCCACCTGAAAAATCGACGGTTGATTTTTTCTTGCGGGGCGCAGAGCATTCGCTCTTCACAATTTTGTGCCCAATTGGTCTTATCGTCCCATTTTTCTGTTTTTTATTCAATAAATTAGTTACGATCTAAAAACACCAGACAAAAAGTTTATTAAAAGAGGGTTTAAAGTTGAATGTCCCTAATCCATAAAAAGTAAATCTTGCGCTTTATTCTTTTTACTGAATAATTATTATTGACACTTTGTGTCTTTTGTCTAACGCAATAAATAACATTGAATGACATTTTATGTCAAAGAGTCAAGCGTTTACAGACACTTAAAAGTGGCATTTGCTTTTAAAATCCTTAAATTTAATTTAAGATTACTATTCAAAAATTTCAGGCAAATAGCTTTCTATAAGAATCGTTAAATAGATGCACACCTTTATTGCTAAAAAATGTAAAAAGTAAGATATCAATATTTAAGTTAATTTATCAACAATATTCAAGTTCAGGTAATTGCTAGTAATAAATTTTTACAATAAACAATTTAACTAAAATAAAGAATTTAAAATCAATTGTAAAAAACAATTCTAAAAACTTTCGCCAAGCCATCCATCTCATAAAAAGGTAAAATTTTTTAAATTAATTTTAAAACTTTTGTCGTGCGGGCAGAGGATGAGAATAAAATTGGCAAAATATATCTAAGTTTTCCCGAAATTAAAAATGTTGTATAAATTAAACAAAATTGGACCATATTAACATAAAAATACAGCTATCAGAAGAGTAAAAAAAGAATTTTATTTTTAATTAAAGGGCTACGAAACTTGAAAAATTGAATAAAGCAAAAAAGCGACACAATTAAACCCTGAAAAAAATTAATTTTTAATTCTTGCAATAATATAACTCATTATTTTTAAACGAAAATAAATGTGAACATTTTAATAAATTAAAATGTAAATTTTGCTTCGGTTTCTGATATGGCAACGTCTGAAAAAACCCCAAAGGTGGCAAAAACAAAATTTTATAGTCAAACTTATAACGTAACAAATCAAAACCGGAAGGAGCCCCGATGCCAAAGAGAAAATGGAATGGTTTAATTTACATTTTAAAAATATGATTAAAAATTTAAAAACATTTTAAAAACCAGATAGAATCTGCGTCATTTATATATATAAATATTTAGGCTGAAATAAATTGTAAATAAATATTAAAAAGTTTATTATTATCAAATAACAAAAATAATTAATCTGCAAATAGGAAAACATCCAACCCTCACCAAGCCTTATAAAAACAATTACCAACTATTTTAAAATGTTTTAATTATTATAAATTTTTGTTTGCAACTTTTTAAATGTTATTCCTGAATACATTTTATTGCTTTCRAATTAAGCATTAATATAAAACAGTTATCAGTTAAAACAATAAATTTTCWACCTTAGTGAAAAAACATGAGCATATAGGTGCTCGGGCTATAATATAGGCACGCATAACTATAAGTTTAAACTATAAAAATTGTATTTTATCATAAAAATTATAACCGATACCAATCTGATATAAAAAACACCATCAAAAATTTAATAACAAACCATCCAACACAAGTGGAAACTGCGAAGGCTTTAACAATAAGCGTTGGTCGAAGACACTGATAATGAAAATTACCGCATTCGAACTTAAATCTCGGAACCCGATCAAAGTTCTCATTTCAAATCGGAGATTATATTCTTGYATTTCGTTTTCTCCGGACGAATCCTTCCACGTGGCTTATACAAAATGATTATTAAGATTAATTATTGTTCTTTTAAAATAACTTGTTTTACCCAAAATTCTAAAGATAAAAAAATATTATTAAAAAAAGATTTAAATGATAATAGYTTGAATTCTTTTTTAGGAATAACTATTGTAATGAAAAAAGGCAAAAATATTAATATCTTTAAAATATATAATGTAACTAACGCTTTTACGGTTAAAAAAAACTTAAGGCTTACGCACAAATAGCCGTCCTCGTTAAAAATGATTAGACCAATTTGGTAAACAACATATTAAATGATCTTAATACTCATTCAGTTATATATAATTTATTATTCCAAGTTTAAGGCTCACCAAACACATGCAATTCAGATAAATTTCACGAAAAAAAAAATTAATAAATCTTTTTAAATGTTAGAATAAATTCGAAGAATTAGCTGGGGCACCCCATTTTAAAATTAATAAACAATTCGATTTTGAGGTGCCAATTTCTTCATACCTGCCAACAATTAGATTTTTATGCATGCAACTCTGAGCAGCCGAGGAGTCCATGGTTGACGCGATACTATTTTACTTCTACATCCTACAAATAATTTACAATAAATTTTATGTAAAAGATTAACTTTAAAAACTTAAACTACCAAAATTGAGAAAACGATTGAAAAATTTAAATAATGATTTTCCTCAATCCTAATAATGACTATTTTTAAAATATTGTTAATTGTTTATTAATTCAATAAATTTGGGATAAAGTGATAAGGTTAAAAGGGTTTTAAATATCAATAACTTAAAGCCTACACAATTAGCCATTAACATTAAAATAAATTTATAACAAAAATACGATCTAATTAATTATAATGTTTACAGATGGGGCAAAAATAATCTGTTTACATAAACTCCAAAAGGTATTTAATTTTTTGCTAAAAAAATATTATATTATTTTAGGAAATTTGTTATTTGCAAAATTTCCTTAATAAATTTAACAATAAAAAAGGCATACTAAATTATAGGAATATAAAATTAGGGGGTGGCAAAGGATGCCCGGCACGTTTGAGTTAATGGGTGATGGAAGTGGCAAGTAATATAATAACAATTTAATAAATTAAATAATTAAGCTTTAACAAATATTATAGTAAATGTAGCATTTCAACGTTATAATAATCTAATTACAAGTCTAAATTAAAAAATATTAGTTACAAATTAATTTAAAGATTCAGGTTCCTGAACATGCAACGTAATATCATATCAAACATATATCGCTGATATAACATAAATAAAAATTGGCCCAAATAAATGGCAATAAATTAAACAAAGAACATTTTCACTCTTAAAACTATCAATTTTTGTTTCAAATAATAAATGGTTTTATGATCAACGCTGAAGTAGGAACAACCTTCATCAATTTTGTAAATACCAATCCAAAACAAAAAGCCAAAGTTCTTTTAATTGGATTATAAAGTTATGATATGGCAAGATATCTTTGCACGGTCAAAGAAACGACCACCTCAATTTTAAATATTTTTAAATGCAAATTCTAATGCTTAAAGAGAATTTCATAAAAAATAAAAAGAAACCCTGATTAATTAATCGGAATAGCACGTTAAGTGGATTAATAATTTATAATATAAAGAAACTTAAAAGGCGTGAGTGTCAAATAATAAATCAAATAATGATCACATAATTAACATGCGAGATGAAGTAAAATTGCATTTTCTTTGCATAATATTCATAACAATTATCACAATTAAATTATTGGATGCATTAAGTATAACGTAATACCTATAATATATAATATTAGGTTATTAAAACAAAATGACGTAAAATTAAAAATAATTTTAAATAATGAACAATCTCAATCCCAAGGCTACGGGACTTTGTCGAAATTTGTAACAAAGCACCTTCAGGCCAAAGCTCGATCAAAACCGACAAAGAATGTTCCCATATTTTAATTATTTAAGAAAATGTCAATATTAAAAATGTAGTTATCAATATAAAAGGGTAAAAAAATTTTAAAATTGTAATTTAATGGGCACACCTTACACCATATTGAATTAGACGCACCAACGCGTTTAGACAAGCAAGCTGCCTTGGAAAAGCTTATTGCCGGTTGCAGTTACAGACCGCCCGAAGCAATAAAAAGATTTTTATGTATTTATTAAAAATATAATTATAAAATAATTAGCATTTTTCAGCAATACAAATTCATCGACAGTCAACTGAACTTGCCAGATGGACATATACCGATTGGTCTCCTGTCTTGAGGAGCAGTTTGATTGTCTTATTTAAAACAATTTAATTGCGATGACATTAATAATTAATTATAACAAGAATTTGTAAAAAGATCATATATAAATTTAATATTAATAGCTTTCAAAATTAATGCGTATGATAAATTACGCAAATTATTGTTAAAAAATATAATTATATGTTTTCGTCATATAGCGATAATAGTAGTAAAAACAATTTAAACTTGCTAATATAAACAAGAACTAAATTCTTAAAGAAGTAGTGAGTAAAAATGGTCGCATATGTATGTAGAATAAGATAAATAAAACCACCCAACTTCTACGATACCTTTGAACCTGAAACGGACAACCTTGCCGAACTCTCAACAAACGAGAAAAGCATTCGGAGATTTGGACAAAAAGCGGTACAAATGCAACTTTATTATAATTATAATTTAAATTAAAGAGCTATGCGTCAAACATACAAAAAAATTAAGTAAATTTGAGTAGTTTGAATGGAAGACTCAATTTTTATCCATTGTATTCGTTAAAACAATATCAAGATAAAACTAATCTAGTTAAATGATTGTTTTATGCTACTCCGGGTCGTGACCAATGATCTTTAATTTTAAGGCAGTTGCGGAGACATGCCTGCAGACTTCAGCATGGAATAAAATACTACTCTCCGCCACCATGAAAGTTTTTCTTGTAAATAATGGCGATCAGATAGCCTGAAATGTCAAAAAACTTCAAATAAATTGACAATAAGTTGAGGAAAATTCTTGCAAAAAACAAATAATAAAAGGAAGCAAAAAACTCAATAAGCTGTTGTTTGGTCAAAAAATAATAAATTAGGAGAAATTGCTATAGGCAGATTGAAGCCATGTACCAAGAAATGCCAACAAGGTATAACTAAAAATAAATGTTTTACTAAATAAAAAAGTTATAAAAATATTTAATTGATAATGTAATGAAAAACACCTAATTTAGAGATTATGAGCTTTTTCACACATTAATTAAAATTTTTGAACTAATTTTCAATGAAATTTTTTTTTGTTTAAACAGACAATACAAGAGCATAAATAATCTATCACTCGACTCAGCAGTTCACAAATTACAAAAGGTTAAAATTAGGGTAGGACAGTACCGGTTAAACGGTTACGAAACCGGTTACGAAAACCGGGTATTTTGGGAAATTAACCGGTTACGAAAACCGGGTCTTCAAAATCCCGGTTAACCGAAAACCGGGTACCCAAACCGGCGGTTTAAGCACCCCTAGTTATTGGACTTTTTTGGTTAATTTTAAATGAATTTGAATTTTTATTCAATGCAAGTGTGGCTCAGTTGTGAGAATAATGGCGCCGGGTCTATAGCTTTCTTGTTAATTTAATAATAATAAGTACTCCTTTTTACAAAAAAAAACATCACTCAGAAACCTTATAAATGGTGATTTTTTTTGTTGAAATTTTAGGCACATTTTCCTAAGTGAATTCACTAAACCTTTATTTTTTTCCCGGAGGTAGACCTCTCACATTCTTAAAAAGCTTCAAAAAATTACCGTATTTTTAAACTTTTGGTTGCAAATCTCTTAACAAATTTAGTCAATAATTCAAAAATTTTCTCGGCGGCGCCTATCGGCACCGCCGACCCCCAAACTTGTATTCCTGATCAACTTTCTTAACAAAAAATTCATAAATTAAAAATTTATTGGTTCCGAATTCATAATCTCGACTCTCACCCAAAATTAAAGTCTCGATTCTACTGCTCGAATATTTTATTTAAAGTTTACAAAAATTACTTAGTAAATTAATGAAATTAAAATATCTTTATTATTTTGAAGGAAAAATATTTCAACGTTTTTCAGAACTGAACAGATCCAAAAAAAGTTGGAACAGTAAAACACTGGTCATAAACCGAAAAAACCGGTCGGTTAACCGGTCAAAAGTTCTAAACCGGTTACGAAAACCGGGTCTTTGAAAACCCGGTTAACCGAAAACCGGGGGTACCGGTTTTTAACCGGTACTGTCCTACCCTAGTTAAAATACAAAAAATATTTAATAAAAATTGCAAAACTAAGAAAATGTTGAAATGAAAAGCATCATCGACTCAAGATAAACTGATTTAAAGAAGGATTTTTAAGCAAAAATTATTAATTAAAGTAAAAAGACTGAAATAGGCAATATGTTAATAAAGCTTTCAATAAACTTGTACCCAAAATATTTAATTTAACATATGAAAAACCAATTATTTTTTAAAGTTATATTAAACAATTTAAGCAAAATGATATAACCCCGAGGAACTATTGGACAGAATCATCATCGAGACCGGGGATACAAATTCATTTAATAGAAATTAAACGCATCGGATCAAATAAAGAACACATATAGCATAATGAAAAAAACGGTTTGCATAATGTAATTCAAATTAAAAAATATATATATTTAAAATTTTTAAATTATAAGCTGCTCAAATAAAGATGCAGGAATTGTTATAAAAAGAGAGAGAGGAAGCCGCGATAATCTATAATTTTTTAAAATAAATTGTATTTTTGTTCTTAATAAAATAATCAACATTATTTTTAATAATATCAAAAACATTTAAAATCGACTAAAATTTGCTGAGGCGTTAAAGACGCAAGCCTATGTTCATAGAAAATTGCAATATTTACTGAAACACATAAAGTAAATAATCAAGAGATTAATCTATCATGCAAAATTTAGTCAATTCATCTTGGAATCAATACCAATCAACAACTGATAAGCGATACAAATAAAAAAATCATTTGGCCTAGTTTAATTCATGAATGATTCAATTGTCAACCGTTATCAGAATTTAAAATTATTTTATTTTTTGTTTATAGTTTATAAATTTTTTCAGTTTAATTAATTATGATAAATGTTAAATTGCATTTATAGTATTTTGGAAAATTTTCGAAAATGTGCCAACACTTGTAGAAGAGCCCGATCGCCCCAGCAAAGTGATTGCGATATTCGTCACACAAAAATAAACATTTTATATTTATTTACATACAGTATTTCAGACTAATGTTTATTATTTGTCTAATTAGGCTAAATTGTCAATTTTAATCAATAAATGTTTCGACTATAATATTCTTCTCGTCGTATATTGAAGTTATTTCATGACCACATTTGTTAATTCGTCCTTCTCAAATTGATCGTTTCCATCACGGCTTAAATTTAATTAGAAAACCTAAGCATATGATCTTTACACTGTTTGTTAGCTCATATTACTTGCGTGCGAATTGCTAAACGTCCTCTCTCGGATATCTTTTCTTTGATTGGTATATATTTTTAAATAACATTTGATTAACTTTATCTGTACTTTTTCATCATAATCGCAAAGCATTTTGTGCTGCTAATTTATTTTTCTAACTCATTTAGCTTTATTTTTGTTTCGAATTAAAAATTTTTAGGTTTTTACCTATTTTTCTGCAGCTTTGTTTTGGCGAGTTGTGCAAGAAAACATGTTTTTAGTCGAATTTCGTCGTTTCAACGAGGCTATTCAGCCCTAGAAAAACACTATTTTGTGATTTACGCGTCTAAAATAGGCTCGAGCCTATTTTGTCATTTTTTCAAAAATTTCTTAATTCGAATTTCGTGTCAATCCTACACAGTAAACCGGGTTTTTGAGACTATTGCACTTTTGCTCACTTATTAATACTTAAGACAAATAAAACATTAAATAATTATTTATGATATTACTAATTTGCAAAATAAAAATCTGGGCCCTAATAATTAGCAACTGACTACAGATGCGAATAATAACAAATAAATTAAAAGAGTATTTTTAAATTTGGACCGCCTTCACAGCGAGCGGAAGCAGACATTTAATCGGGATAATATCATTTATTAAACGTTTGTCACAAAGAGTAAAATTAGAAGGTTATAAATTAAAACATTATTAATTAAAAAACTCTAAATAGAATGAATTATTATTATTAGCAATTTACAAAATAAACGTTACGAAGTATTATAATAAACCAAAAAAATTATTAAATCAAGAAAACAATAGAAAATAACAATAATGAAACTAAGCCTAAAAATATATTCAGAAACAATTATAATTTCAAGTCGTTAAAGGGCCAAGACTCAAAAAATTAATTTATTCATAAAAAAAATTTAGAAAGAATTTGTATGAATAAAACTATACKTAAGATTAAATTAATAAAAACKTACAGAAACGTGGCGTAGAGACCACGGACAACGCCAAAGAGAACCAGAACTCGGCAAATTCAGTGGTGCCGTTAGCCGTCCACAATCGCGGAGAKTCAAAACACGCCACCCCTTTGRCCCAGCCACTTCCTRAGGGTCTGGGACAATTTGGACACGGTTCGGCAATTTTTATTAAAAATTATTTGAATTTATTTTTAAAATTTTGTAGGCAATCACCAATGAAATCATTGCGACGCTGGACAACGGATAATATTTTCATTAAAAAATATTAAATCAACTGTGAATAAAAATGTTAAACTTTAAAACAATTGCTTTAATCTGCGAGAACTAATTCGTTATAAAGGCAAAATAGGTATTTCTTATTAAACATAAAACAAAGTTGTTATTAATAATAAAACCAGTGGCCTTATGTGGGGAGTACACTATATTTTTATTTTATGATTCCAACATATCTTAAGGATAATTTTACAAATTATACTACTGTAAAWAATTCTTTAATCCTTGCTTAAATAAAGAAAAATTTATATAATAAAAAATAAAATATATAGCTTAGCTGCGTCTAGAAGCTTGCTTGAAGAGTGTACATCTTGGTCCTTAAATAAAAAATCAATAAATAATTCTCAACAGCAGTTTTCGCCCATGAAGGGTGGGCTAAAAAATATTTTCGACATATTTCAAAGTAAAATTATTAAAAAAACAAAGTTTTTTGTAACCTAAAATTAATGTATTTAAATAAGATCACATTAAAAATAATTAGCTACAAATATATAAAAAAAATTATTAATCAGAAAAATAAAAAATAAAATTATGATTTAAATAAACATTAAACTCTTTTTTTAGAAATAAAAAATTGAAAAATACTAAGCTAAACATTTGGTTACAAACGAGCTCTGTTTTAAACTACAATTTTTCTGTATTTTTGTTATCAATTTTTTGAAAATATGATAAATTTCCCGAATTTAGTAAATTTCCATGATTTTGCTTTATTTAATTCTTATTTTTGTTATTAATTTTTTGAAAATTTTATAGATTTCCCGAATATAGTAAATTTTCATGATTTTGCGTTATTTAATTCTATATTTTTGTTATAAATTTTTTGAAAATTTTATAAATTTTCCGATATACTAAATTTTCATGATTTTACGTTGTTTATTTCTGTATTTTCGTGACTTTGAAAATGATAAATTTCCAAAATTAAGTAAATTTCACTAGCACCCAGTTGTGAGCGCCTAGTTGACCCCAAAGTTTAAGTAGTATCTGTGTTTATTTGGCGATTAAATCATAAATTTATTTTATTTAATGATGCCACTAAAAGTTAAAAATTTACAATAATATTAGTAAAACTCTCTAAATGATTTAATAGTTAATATATAATAATCAAGTACGAACATTTATGCATTAAGGACTACTATAATCAACCAAATTATTTTTTTAAAGAAATACCGTAATGGAATCAAAAAAAGAAAAGTACTATTAATTGTAAATCAATTTTGAAGTATTTGAAATGTTTAAGTTGCACAAAATTTATTATATAATTTTTTAAAATTCTTTTAGTAGATTGGCTCTTGCATGTGCCAAGCCAGTATAATTTTTCAAAGTTTGTTTGCAATATTTTATTATAAAATTATAAATAACCAATATTTAAAAGCGCACATTGTAACATCGTTTATATAAATTGTTTAAAATAGACCTAGGGCTCTTACTTATTACAGTAATAATTAATCTRTTGGTGTTGTTGTTGTTTAAAGTCATTTTTTTAAATTTATTATTCATTCAATAAATTCTGCGTTTATATATTTAATTCTGATAATCGTTTTTAAATAAGCATTTAAATATTTGAAAGTTTTAAGTATTTTTAATTATACATTTAAGTATTAAAATATTTTCATTTTATTTTGAGTATTTATTTACACAATAAATGATTAAGGATTCTTTGTTTTAAAATTTTTTTAAATAACCAAATTTTCTATTTCTAGATTTGCTGATTTAATATAACATCAGTTTTCCATAATATAATACAATTATTGTTAAAATAATGCACGTTTTTTCTACAAATATTGGCTAAATAATGAATATGTGAATAATTTTCATAGACGAACGAATTATTTTGGAAAATATAACTGTAAGAGTGAATTAAAAAAAAKCCCCAATTGTTTACCAATTGAAATCACAACATAAAAGCACAACTCATCAAGCAAATGTCAAGGTGTTTAATGTGGACTATCGTTTAAAATATATGTTAATTTTTTCTATAATTTTAATTTTTTTTTGCAATTTGGAAAGGAAATATTTTCATACTTACGCTTCATGTAATTATTTGAATACGGTTATGCCAGCAATGCAATCATTTTTTAACACAATGAAAATTCTTCATTTAAAAAGATTAAAAAATAGAATACATGTGTAGGGTTTTAAATTCAGCAACCTGTAATAAATACTAGTAGAGCAATTTTATTATCAAAATCTTTAATTTATAATTAATTTAAATTCAACTAATAGATTAATGGTATACATAATTGGGGTTTAAATTACATTATCTTATTTAAATTTATATATGCAAAAGGCATTTAATCAAAACCAGTAAATGTTATCAATTGATATAAATTTTGTAGTTAATTAATATAAAAAAAAAAATTATTTGTTGTTTGCAATTTACATAAAGATGTTTTTTTATTTTTYGAAAGCTTGATTCGCGAATTTAAGTATTAAAATATTTTCATTTTTATTTTGAGTATTTATTTACCCAATAAAACGTTCTTTCTACAAATATTGGTTAAATAATTAATTATGTCTTAGAATTAGACTCTTCATCGGATTCTGTCTTTTTTTCAATCTTATTTATTATTATTAYTGATGGATATGAATAATTTATAGACGAACAAATTATTTTGAAAAACATTGAAATATGTAAATTATTTAGTGGTTTTTACAATGAAATTATATAAATTAATAAAATATTCTTTCTTTGTAATATTTAAATATAAAAAAAATGGTGATTCAACGCCCTGAAGGAATAATTTTAAAAATTATATCGATTAATTTGAAATCATAAATGATTAAAATATTTCGTTCGTTTCAATTTTTTTTTGTGGAAGAACTACGATAAAATTTAAAAGCACATTTGAAGAAATGGCCGAATTGGAGAATGCGTTATAATTATAAGGATTGATCCAACTTTAAAAATAAAATATGCCAAAAAAGAAAATGCAATAAATTGTCGTGTTCCAAAATTGTAATAAATGTGTACCCAAAATCTAACGAAAATTGCCTCCGGCAAAATAATAAAATGTGCGAAAAATATAATTATTTTTATGTTAAGATAACAATAAATGGTATGAAAATAGAAATGCAATAATTTGCCATGCAAACTTCCTTAAAATTATAAACAAATTTCGCCTTTTTACATGTTAATCAAACCTTAAAAATTAACGTTTTTCATATGAATTTGCTTTATTATTCGAAATTCGCGGGCATAATTATTCCAATTCACAAAAGATGAAAATGAAATGCGCATTAGAAGGGATTTATTTGTTTAAAATTGTATAAAAGCAATATAAAATTATAAATTCATTTTTAAACTTAACTTTGAAGAAAAGAATAACATTATAATTACATTCCGGTAAATGGATGGTCAAAAACCGTTACGAATAGCCGTGACAAGCAGGGTGATGGAATTAACTCACTAATTAACTCAAATCCATTCAAAAGCATAAACTCCTTATTAAAGACTTTAATTTTAAGCCAGCGTGTTGACCAAAACTACAGCTATTAAGCAAAAAATAAATTAATTATAGAAACTTGCCATTTTTCAGCTTTTTGCGCAGCAACAGGTCTACTTAAAAGTATGAAATAAATTCTAAATTTTGCTTTTCATCGATAACCTTTGGGAATATTTGTTTTAAAAAATAAAAATGAAATTAGAGCCAAACAAATAGACAAACAATTATCATAATACCTAGAAAACGCATCACATAATTATTTACAAATTCAGTAATAATGTTTTGTAACATTTTGAATTGATTTACATTCGTTAAAGGCGCTGGGTCAAGCCCAAATCGCTAGAAAGATATGGAAAAAAGACTCAAATTAAAAATTAAAATGTTGTAATCAGAATTAATTGTTTTATTCATCAAAGAAAAGTGAATAAATATTTTAAATAAATATTCTTTTAAGCTCATTTAAAGCCCAAATCCTAAATTAATATATTTTTTCTCATAAAATAAACGATTTTAAAGGAATAATCTATCTTAATTAATAAACACCAATTTGTAAATATTCATATTTGCTTTTACCATATTAGCTGGAATTAAGTTAAAAAAATAAAATACTAAACTATTATGATACAAAATTATGCCTCAAAAATAATTTAAATTAAAAAGAATATTTTTTAAGCTTAATGTAAAATAATTAACTAAAATCCAGATATCTCTAACGCTCTAAAATTTCAAGTATGTTTGTATTGGCCTAAAATTTTAATAAACTTTAATTGCAACTCCGCAACATCTGAATATAAATGTTTCTGATTTTTCCGCCAAAAGAGAACGCCTGTGTAGCGAGAGAAGTTACCTGTAGGACCGCGGTCGCAGCAGGGCGATGGATTTGTAATAAAACAGAAACAGTACCAATAATTAAAATACAGTTTTTTTAGAGTTTGTTAATGCAGAGACAACAAAATAAACATTTGTGAATATCTGATACCATTAATAGTATAAAAAAACGTCAAATTTGATTAAGCCATGAAATAAAATTTAAAGGATAATTGTTAAAAATTCCAATGTTATTTAATAACTAAATCATAAACCATTTATAAATTACAAAAATTAACTAACTTGAAATAAATGATTTAAGGTAATGCGTTGCTCTAGGGTTCAAATTGAAAAATATTAACATAAAAATAATTTTTTTATGATTTTCCGAATATTATAAAATAAATAATATAATTACACTTTTAAAAACCTTAACACTAAACCTACAATTATTAAATATATAAAGTATATAAGAATGAATTGTTTTGTAAGGAAAAGCAGAAAATAGATCCAATAAAATATTAAAATAAAAGCAAGAGCGATGAAAAGCAGTAATAATTTAATAATATTAGCATGAATCTTTGAAATAAAAATACAAAAAAATTATTAATGGAGTTTACTCACCGATAGGCTGTTTAAACAGCTACGCGTCCAACATTTTAAAGCATTAATTATTACTCAAACAAAAAGATTTGCTTTGATATTGAATAACAAAGTCGAAACATTAACTTAATCTGCAAATTATAATTTACTAAAATAAAATGATCAATTATTTTTTAATTGTGGAAGTCGATGCCCATATTACAATTCAATTCGCCCCAACAAAAAATTTCTAATCAATGGAATGCAATTAGAAATTGGAGTGGGCAGGCAGGTCAATTGTGCAAGAAGTGCGTTAACACAATTATGTTTAACAATGCTAAGATCAAAATTTAAGCCTGAAGCAGATGTTACCGTAGGGTTCGGGAGAAAAACGAAAAGTTGAATATTTGGCACTTATCTAGCTTAAAATATGTTCTTTAGATGTGCTGGGTACACCCCATCATACAAACTTGCCGCACTAAATCATATACCGCTGGCCGCCACCCACGTCGAGAAGACTCAGTGGAACGCTCAAGTCAAAAGCATAGACTGCTGAGCGCACTCTGTTGAGGAAAGTCACTTCGGTGAACGCACAAGTCACTGCGACCGCTGTGTGGAGAAAAACAAATACGGTTAAATGGTTAGCTAAATAAACAATAAAACTAAATGATTAAATAACTAAATTCTATCTATTTATTAAAACAAAGAATTTTTTGATTAATTAATTTTAAATCTTTAAATTGTTAATTTTATTTATTAGAAAAACCCATATTTATTACAAAATGATTCGCTGTTGGTTCCCAACAACTCGTTTAATGTCCAAATTAATTATTTTTTATTTCAAAAAAATTTCTTATTTAAATTTAAATGTAAAAATTAAAAAAARSMAAAAAAAMMWTWAWT
>MEIZ01000048.1:219133-253354 GCA_001723225.1 Globodera ellingtonae
AAMYTTTTTTTTTTGTAGAAATTTAAGAAATAACAATATAAATCTTAACAAAACAAAAACTTATAATATTTAATGTTTAAAGAATTATAACAATAGTTGCGAATAAATATTTGAATTTAACGTTTGACGAATCTTGCTGACGACGATCTCTAATTTTTGTATTATTTAATTGATCAATTTTTGTATTTTTTTTATTTCATATAACGTAAATCTTATTGCTTTATAATATTATCAGTGGCATGATTTTCTGCTTGAGCCATACGTTCTCAGGACAGCTTTCTCCCAGAAAGGTTCTAACGTTTTTATCTCACAGATTTGTTGCGCAGCATTGGCGTTTATTTAAAAACTTATCGCCAGAGCTCAAAATTATAAAATAATTTCTTTATTTGTTTATTTTAAGTTTTTCTTTAGTTTCAAACAATACACAAACTCTTGCCTACTGCGGGACTGTTTAAAGAGCTAGCGTTTTTAATTTATTGATTGAGATTGTTTTAGGTTGCATTTTAAATAAAACATAAACATGTTTTTTAATTTTTTTTTTATCAATTATTCCTAATGATTTTAATTTGCACACTTTGTGAGCCCAGAATTTTAATTTCTATTGAAATATTTAATTAGAAAATTTATAGTCATTTTTTTATTATATGAATTAAGCCTYGCATTAGYTATTTTAATTTTTTATAAATCATATATAAAGCTGGGTTTTTTTTAATAATCTTGCACGTAAGTCGCGTGCACTGGTGCCAGTATGCCTTTTTTTTTAATTACATTTAAATTCTGTATAGCTGAGCGCTATCCTCCGATTTACTTTTATTTAATTATATTTTTTAATTTCAAAAGGTTATATTCATTTTAGTATTCAAGTAAAATTTAATCAGATTTTGTAAATGAACTTATTACAAATTATAAATTTAAACAAGCATCCATTTGGGTAACTTTATTTTATTTATTGTTGATATAATATTATAACACGTAAGTGTTATAGGGTTACAAAAAGCTAATTTTTAATTTAAATTTTTCCAATGTTTCAGAGCTTATATTCAATTTTTGAAATTAATAAATTATTAGATTATTTTGATTTTTCATTTTGTATGGGTTTTACTTTTATGCTATACTCCAAGAATAATTTTTTAGTTTCATTGGATCAATTGACGTGTAAACAGTTCTTCCATTTTTATTTATTTTTTTGGCCACATATTTAATTTTCATTTTATTTTAATGTAAACGCAAAATAAATTTTCACATACATTTTATTTGTTTGCCGAGGCGGCAATTTAATGGTTTTGTTGGGTACATTTTATTTGTTTATTTCCATATGGAAAAGATTTTTTTATATTAAACATGTTCCAGCGCTGCGCATCTTAAAAATAGGGAGATTAGCTCAACGCAAATTTTTTCAGAGAAAATATTTCTCGTATTTTTATGAAATTCCATTTTCAATTTACCGTTTATGAATTAAACTAAAACATTTCTTTCACAGATTTCGTTTTATAATGCTTCAAATTAGCTTTTAAACAATATTTTATAATATCTGCCTTCGTGCATATTAATTCTTTCGCAGCTTTTTTCATGGTTTCATTTAATCTTTTTACAACTTGCTTGAACTCTACATATAATTTTATTTGATCAAGTCGGATAATTTTGTCTTATTTTAAGTTAAAATAGAAAAAATCAATTATGTACAATTAGCGACTTTGTATTTTGATTTAAAAACATAAATTATGTAACAAAAAAACTAATAGCCTTATAAAAATAGCTTCAGCAAAATAAATTTACTTATAGCAAAAAACAATAATAAATGATTCAGTTTTGAAACAAAAAATAAAATGTAAATAATAAACTTGATAAAAATGCGATTTTATAAATTTAAGGAATAAAAAAATAATTCAGCTAAAGTTTAAAATTAAATTAAAAAAATGATTCTAAAAAATGCTATGAAATATTGTTTCAAAAACTCATTAAACAACCAAGAYAAGAAATTGTTCATATATTTATATGTCCGAGAGTCCTCGTTTAAAGGAGACAATTGGAGAGGCAAAATGCCAAAATAAAAATTATAAGACTTCTAATTCTATATAGCTAACCTTAAATAAACAATTTATTTTGCTCTAAAAAAAATTAGCAACAAAAATCTAAATCATTGGTGTAAGAACAGTGTTAAGATAAATTAAAACTCAATTATTTGTAAAAAAGCCTCGAAATCTAAAGCAAAAATAGGATTAAACCAACCCAAAAAAATAAATAAATTATTAAAATACATTCTGAGAAATGTAAAATTCCTTTACATAAGCAAAATTGTTATTGTAAAATATATTTTTTTAAATTATTATGTGATGTTCAAAATCTTAAAGAATAACGAATTAAATCTAGAATAATATTCGTATGGCCTAAACTTGTTAATATGTTCTTTGATAAACAAGAAAAAACCAACGGAAAGCAATTGCAAATAAAAATGTTATTATATCTGATTATTAAAAATGAACTAAAATGCAGTAGAAAATTGGGTCTTCCTTTAAATTATAATTTAAATAGAATTTTCTAGCTTTTTGGCGAAATTTGTATGCGAAATATTAAATTTTTTTTTATTAAAATTTTTTTTAAATTAAATATTGTTATGCTTTTAATTATTTTGATGAAATTGTTTCATTAAGCCCATCACCATCTCTAGAGTCAGACGCTACTTGCCTGATTGTCGTGTCGTACTTTAACCGGATACTGGTTCGTCTGCAAAAGTTTGGTGCGCTGAATTTTGATTTATTTCCTACTATTTGCAAAACCTTACATTATAGAATAAATTATCTTATTTTTTTGTAATTAATTGTACAGACATTTTTTGTTTTTTATTATTATTATTATTCCTCTGAATAGAGCTTGATTTTCAATTTATTAGGCTGACAAATTCTGATTCGCTCGCCAAATCAATTTATAAATAAACAAACAATTTAACACATATTTGCCAGTTCGCAAACACATACATGGCAGTTGCCGGGCAAGTTCTCTTTCGTCTTGATCTCTTTATTTATTGTAGCTAAAACAAATTTTACTGTTGGCCTTTGAGTCGATTATATAGACTTTAATAATTTAGATTTCACATTTTTGAAGTAATAATTTTGATTCGCTCTCTGCATTACCATTATAAGTCAATTTAGTTTTAAAGTTAGTTTCCGATACCTTTTCAGATAATAACCGATATAAAATAAAAAATATCTCATAAAATTTTTAATAATATTTTTTTATAAGTTTAATATTTTAGTATTTGGTAAACCATTTTTATATGTCGAAAATGTTATTTCATTAATAACTTTCATTCTATTTTTTGTTAAATTTTGAATTTTTATCATTGCGTGTTCATTTTAGGAATTAGCATTGGTGCTTTTAAATTAATTTAAACATTTTTTTACTTGTATAAAAATTTCACCTAGATGCCGCATAATCCGGCAAATATCTGCCTACGACTGTATTGTTCGTAGGGCATTATGAAAAATAAATATTTCTAAAATCTGTCCAAATAAATTGACAAATAGCAAATTTATATTTTTAAATTTAAAGGTCAATACAACTGGATGTCAATAAAATAGTGACAAATGTCGTTTTTATGGTGGTTTGTCTCGTCGGCAAAGTCGCCACTTTAATTAAAACAAAAAATTTAATTGATAATGAAAAAAAGTGTGTGCGGTATTCGCCAGAAGTTTTAACCAAAAAAATGGCAAAATAGAACTGGCAAAATAAAGATAATGCCTTATACGGTGTATTTTAAACCCTGTTGAACAAAACAAATTTAAACAGGCGAATAAAGAATCCGAAAAAGAAACATTGGAGCCTTATAAAAAAATTAATAAATTATAAAATTGATTTCGTTTTCAAATAATTTAATTTAACTCGTAATTTAAATTATTACGTGCTGTTAATAAATGCGTTTTAACTTTTAAAGCTTTTAATGTTTTTATGAATATTTTGATTTTAACAAATTCTTTCTCATTTAAACATTTGTTAGTATTTTTATTTTTCCTACGCCCGAAACTATTTAAAAAATTACATTCACGGCCACCGAACAATCGACCCCTTAAGCTGCACATCCGCCGAGCATTCGGTTGTCTAAAATTTAAGGCAGGAATTYTTTTTTAAGCTGTATGACAGGATTAAAAGGGTTTTTACTAGGGTTGAGCGGGACCGGGACTTTTGGAAAAACCGGGACCGGGACTAACCGGGACTTTTCAATGGAAAATTTTTTTTGTAATGTTCAATGGTAAACCAAAGTTTTTTGTTATTCAAAAATATCTTCCTCTGTCTTTAACTTCATGTTTATCATCATTATTTTTGAGATTCAGCTTTACTTTTAGGGGGAGGTGGGGGTCGGCGGTGCCGATAGGCGCCGCCGAGAAAATTTTGAATTTTCGACTAATTTGTTAAGGGATTTGCAACCAACACCTCGCTTTCAAGTTTCAGCTTCTCCATTTCCAAATCCAACTTCGCGCTGTCTTTTTCGAGCACTTTGAGATGGAGTTCCTTTGCCTCTCCAACACCAATCTCCTTTTTGATATCAATGTCGTCAATTTTGCGCTTTTTGGGTTTGGTTTTTTTGAAATCCGGAAGCCGATCAAATTCAGAGAATTAAGGCTGGGTTTTACTCGGTGATATCACTTTATGGGAAGGCTTTAAATATGAACATATTGTCCATAGTGCGGAAGTTATTCGGAATGATTATATTAATCTAAACTTTTAATTGATAAATTGTTATTTTATAAAAATAAAATTATGCTGTTAATAATTTCATAAACCAAGGTTTATTTCACTTTTACGTTAACCATGGTTTGCTTAACCACGGTTAATGACTAGCATAGCGGTTAAGGTCGGACATTAACCACAGTTAACTAAACCATGGTTAAGCCGTTAACTATGGTTTACTAAACCACGTGACGAGCATGAGGCTCCAGTGAAAAGGCAAAATTATTAAAACTTTAACTATTGGATATACATAATAGTCTTTAGTTCGTTCTTTTTAACTTAAATTGATAGAATTTAATTTATTTTTTGATTTTAGCAAAGCAACCGTTGTCTTTTAAACTCAACATTTCAAAAATGCTTTTTGGTTATATATTAATAGTTTTAAATCAAAATTAATGTTACTTAAACCATGCTTTTACCCGGTTATCTCTGCGAATCTTTCCACGAATGAAATTATTTTTGCTTAGTTGCATCGAGACAAGAATTGTTTGGGCTTACTTATTTGTCCAAATAAAGTAAATTTAAATTCTCTTCTTATTGTGTCAAATAATTTATCATCTGCATTAAATTTTATTTCTCACTAGGTTAATATTTTGAAATTTAATATGAGTTTTATCGTTTACACCTTTAATATCATTTTTATTTTGCTTTCGTTAAAGCAATTTTTGAAAATTTTTAATTGCTATTCAAATTTGTATGCAGAATTTGCTTTTAATTTCCGATATTTTTTTATTGATTTATTAGAATTAGCTCATGGCGCAACGTTGTATAGCCGCGCCTCTTCCATTTGCCGCTTGAACTCGCGCCGTAGCCTTTGTGCTTTCTTTTGTTTTCTGGTCATTTTTGGCCTTGCTGTTCTAGGAAAGAACATTTTAATTCAAGTTTCGGGTTACATTTCAAGGTTTCGTTTTCGTATTGTTTGATGAATACTGTTGTTAAAATAAAACAACATTATTATATCGAATTCATTTTACTAGCTTTATTGGCATGTTTAGCTATTTTATATTTAAATTAAACTATTTCACTAATAATATAAATATTTTAAACTCTTGTCATAGGTGGTGAATGAACGGCGAATTTATTACTCAATTCAGTATAATTATATTATGTAAATTAAATAAGCCATACTTTTTTAAACTAATTTTTAGATTTTTTTATTTAATTTTTTACTTTAAAGCAGCTAAGTAGATTTTTAAATTAAAGATGAAAGAYCTAGTTTATAAACTAAATAATATATAAGCAATATAAAATTTCCAAACATAGGGTAATTCTGAATTTTATTATGCATAAAATGGTAACAAATTGTTTGAAAATTTTTGTTTAAATGTTCTTTTTTATACAAATTAAAATTTTTTTTTAAATAGAATAATTCGATAGCGATTTAGAGTTTTAAGCCAATTTTATGCTTGTTTCAATTTTCTTTAAATTATTTATGTTAGAAATAACTGTTATTAGCACTTTCATGGTTGCAAGTAAACAGTTTAAAATATTTTTAACACAGTTCTTTAGTTTGGTATTATTCAAAATGAAAAGCTCATGTTTGGATAATAGAGCCGATGTAAAACAATTAGATTTTGTCTTACTGCCGTTTGAATTCCACGAAATAAGAGTTACTTACTTTTCCGATTCATGCTTGCTATCATTTTAATTATTTCTGATATAAATTCAATTTTCAATTGATATAATAAATTATTATTGAGTTAATATCTATATAAATTAAGGTTTTTAATATAAGATCATAGTTTATATGAGTATTTTWAAATTTGCATTTGTATATTTAAAAAGAAGCAATTAAATATAAAATTTAAATTTATTAGTCGCTTGCCGTTCTCTGCTCCTCCCCTCTACTATGTTGGGTAAACACCGCAGCACATTTGCCAAAAGCCGCGCTGAAGAGCAGCGTATGTATCGTTTTTGTAGATTTTCTTCTATTAGCATTTTTATGTACAAACATCGCAGTTAATGTTTAATGTTTGCTTATATTGCAAACATCAAATACGTAAACGTCTCGTCATTTACGGCAATTTACATCTGAATTCCTTTAATTTAATAATAAATTTTCGTTGCCGATGCCATCACTCCCCAATTTTAAAAGGTTTTCAAGTTTTTAATAAAAATATATAAAATAACCTAACATCCATTTTGGTGGTGTTCTTTGTCCATTTTCTTACTTGCACGCTTGCAAACGAGAATTCGCGAATTAATGTTGGTGCCATTATATCGGCTTCACCAAATTGAATTGTCTTATACACTGAGTCATATGAATCTAAACAAATCATATGCTTAATTTATTTAGTATATGTTTTTTTACATTWTTTGATTTTGTCATATATTTAAATTCATTTGTGAATATTGTGTAATTTGTATTTTTGGTAATTACATCTTACTTATATTTTGCCTCTGCCAAATCAATTTAATTATTTGTCAAATATTTTTCTCTTTCTGAGTGTTTTTTGTTCATTTAACACTGGCTTTAGTAACTTATACATTTTTGGATAAATATTTAGTGTTCGAATAATTTAAACATAATTTTTTTTTTTTTTCTATGTAAACATGTTTAGTTTTTTGGAATTAAAAAATGCTTTTAAGTCATGACATCAACATGTCAAAATGTAGCAAAGAAAATTGCTAGCCACTATAAGGTATTACAAAAACTATCAATGTTTAAACAACACCTTATAAAACAAGATTCTCAATACAAAAACATTAAATTAATAAAATAAATAATTGCTACAATTATGTGAATAATGATAGTTTAAAAGTATTACGTTTGATTAAACAGCAATAAAAATTATCAAAAATGTAATAATTAGAAAATTAAAAAGATTTTATTTGATTACCTCAAATAAATAGTATTTGTTAAAATAATCATATAAATGGCATAATATAAGGCTTTCTCCTTTTTTACACCCCATCCACAAATTTCTGGGTGCTCTCGGGGGTGCTAGGTCGTTTCGTAAAAAAGGCAAGCGTGGGCGATTCGTAAAAAAGGCAAATGGGGCGCTTTTTAAAAGTTTTTTTGTTATAACTTTTTTCAAAGCTAACCAAATCAATAAATTTTTGATAACATTCGAAAGCATGCAATGGGTAGAAGCTTTTAAACTCAAAAGCTAAGCTATAGGATAATTCTCAAAAAAGTTGTGACCAAAAAAGCGTTTTCTGGCCATAGCTTTTTTTAAATTTGACCAATATCTTAGCCTTTGCTTGCTAATATCTTCTCCTCCTCCTAAGCTTTCGAATAATACTAAAATTGCTTTATTTGGTCAGCTTTTAAAGAAGTTATAACAAACAAACTGTTGAAAAGCGCCCCATTTGCCTTTTTTACGAAACGACCCAGCACGAATGATATGACCGATTTTTTTAATTTTTCTCTTTTCAAAGTGAATTTGATCTTGAAACAGAAAAAGGATTTTTACCCATAAATTCTTACAAGAAAATTCAAATTAATATAAAGTTTTTTTTAAAAACAAAAAAATGCAACAATTCATCCTAACTTTAAATTTTTTAATAATTGAACATAATATAAATTTCAATCTCTTCTCATTAAAATATAACTATTTAACAAAGAATAATTTCTATTATTGTATTTTGAAAAATATATTATTGGGAAAAACATATAATGGGTAAATCGCTTTTAATTATAAATACATTTATTGACAACCCAAGAGGTTGTCTTCAAATAAAGTCACCAAACAAATAATCGCCTTCTTTAAATATTGATTGGTATTTAAAGGCGGGTTGTTGTGTTAATTTTACACGGTCGGTCGCCAAAGTGCAAGGTAATGCCTCGATTATTTATATATTATTTTAACAAATACAATTTATTTTATGTAGTCAAATAAAATCTTATTTTCTAATTAATACATTTTGATAATTTTTTTGCTGTTCAATCAAAACGTATTATTTAAATTTACATAATTCCGTGTAGCTAATTGTATGTTTATTTGACAATAAAATTATTTGATCCTTTTGATGCAATGCTTCATAGAAAATGCGTTATGCCTAAAAATATTTGTGGTTCAAACATTTATATAAATTATTATATATTTTAATTTAAAGCTTTAAATTTTGATATCATAGTTATTTCAATCATGTTCATATATTTATGGCAATCATTTATTAAATAAAATTTAATAGTTTTATTTAGAATTTTGTTTTTATTGTTGTTTAAACATTGATAGCCCAATAAATTATTGATTAATCTGATGGCACTTTACTCATTTTTATTTAATTTAATTTAAATAATTATTCTTTGTATTTAAAACAGCTTTAAATTAATTAATCGGCCGAAAATTAGTGAAGATTGCCTCAAGCAATTTGTGAGTTTCTTCACTTCTTAGGTCGTAACTACACAACACATTTGCACTTTTATTCAATTTAAAAATTATCTTTATAATTTTTTGTTTTAATTTTACCAAATATATAAGTAAATGATTGTTTGCAGGATTTTTCATTGACTATTTTCAGAACCTCAGTTCTTTAAACCGACAATTTTTATTTTAACAAATTTACTTACTACCGGGGAGGCGTTGGCAGGTCAAAGTTTGCTGTGGTCTGTTCCGTTGACGAGCGCAAACTGAAATTTAGGCTTTTCATATGCATTTCTCTCAGGGTRACCTCAGAGAAATCAATAGCATTGTTTTCGTAAAATCAAAGCTCGCTGCAGCAATTCAAATGGCTGCTTTTTTCTGCCAGCCGGGGATGGGCGTTCGTTTTCCCATCGCCGGGGGGGGGGGGGNATGTTACGAATTTTATATTAGAGGATAATAATATTCAATATATTATTTTTCAATATTTATTCACAATTTATATTTTAAATAAAAGAAATTTATTAATTTAAAACTTATTTAGTTGCAGGTTTATAGTATTGTAGTTATTTTTTTCGACAAAKTATTCACTTAATTTGATAACTAAAACTCAGTTCCACTTGCCGGTATAAAACATTCTGCTTCACTTTGCTGTGAACTGATTTGTCCACCGATTAAATGAACTTAGTTGTCTGGGTTTTTGTTTTTCTTAATAGAATTCTGAAAATCAGATTAGCTGTTTCATTAACATTTTTTGGTGTTTTTAAAATTTATTTTTATTTAAACATTTAGATAATTAAATGTTTAAATAAATATTATTATTGTGCGTTGCATTGTCATCCAAAATTCAATCATTAGCTCAAATCCTAGTAATTAAGATTCGTTTAATTTTGTCATTAGCTCTTTTAATTGTATTTTAGGATAGTATCTATTTGTTTTAAATAAGAATTTCTATAGTTTATGCTCCCGAAAAGAGCATAGTCGCCGGATAAGCCTGTAATATTTATAATTGATTCTAATTTATATATTAATAGAAGTATATTAACTATTGCCAGGGTTTCGTTAATGCATTATATTTCTGTAAACAAAACAATATGAGTATAAATTAATACTTTTAAGCTTTACAGTTTAGTAAGTTAAAAAGTATAAGATTTTAAATATTTTCATCTCGAATTAATTTAATTTAAAATAATTATAATTAAGCTTCGTTTGYCCGTTTTTTTCTGTTGTTATATGCACATTTTGTTTTCTTCTTGTCCTTGTATCTGCGGGTTTTCGCTGTGCTGCGCTGTAAATGAAACTTTGTGTCGTGTAAGTTGACTCTTGAAAAACAACGTTTCCTCGAGGCGCCATTTATTTAACAATTCGAAAGAGTCAAAACTTTAAAAAAAAGTCCAATCGAAATTCTTGCAGCGCGTGAATCGATTTGATGATGCTCTTAAAACTAACAATTTTAATTTATTATGCAGAATATTGACTATCAGTTCCAAACTCATTTTAATTAAAATAATAACTTTAAATATAGTTTATTTTATATATTAAACATTTTAGATTTTTTTATATTTTTTAAATTTCAATTTTATTTTAGTTGTTTAGTTTACTCGACAGAATTTCCTGGGAACAAACGCGAAAACATTGGTCAAAACCTGCAAGAATTTGGCTTATTGAATCTGCAAGAGCCCTGAGCATTTATGGTCATTATAGGAATTCAATCGTTGTTCATCAAATTTTTTCTTTTATTATATCAATAAGTTTATATCATTTTTTCATTCTATTCAATTATAAAAATTGCTTGTTTTTAGTATTTTAATTGTTAATATTTGATTCAAATTTGTTAAGTTTTTTTTGGAATTTTATTTGAATTTCAAAACAAAATATTTTCCTTAAATTGATGTGTAAACTCGATTACAATTTACTGTATGTTTAACCAATTAGTACTTTTTAATCTATTTATCTTTGGCGTAGTTGGTTAAAACTCCTTTTTCATTGGGGAGAATGAACTTGCAGAATTAAATGCCAATATTATATGCTAATCGAAACAAACATTAAAATATTTCAAGAAATATTATAATCATTTATATATAAATATTTTTTTAAATTTATTAATTTATTTAAACTTGTGTATTGTTCATTTCAAGGATTAAATAGAAAAACTAAAATAAGTCGAAACTATGTTTATTTTAAAATATAAAATCTTTCGAAGTTTTATACTGTATTAAAATATCTCAGCATGCCGATCACCAAAGAGGAGGAAACATGCACGTTAGATGGTTTTATTAAATTATTTAAACACTGTTTAAACCCGTACTTTTATTTGCTATATAACAATTAATTCATATTTAATTGATTATTGTAAATTTTAAAGATGTTGATATTTTTGCATTATCAAATAATTTTTTGCAATTGAAATTATTTGTATATTAGTAGTTTATAAGATTTGATTTTGTTGCGTCATTTTAATACTATAATTTTTTAAAATTATATTAGTATTGTTGGTTTCCAAAACTATTGTAATATTCGTCCTATTCTCTTGGATATGATTAATGGTCGCTCAAATTACAGACGCATATCTTGAGTAATTTCTTATATTTAACATTATTTTGTATTATCTTGAGTAATTTCTTATATTTAACATTATTTGGTATTATCTTGAGTAATTTCTTATAATTAACATTATTTTGTATTATCTTGAGTAATTTCTTATATTTAACATTATTTTGTATTATCTTGAGTAATTTCTTATATTTAACATTATTTTGTATTATCTTGAGTAATTTCTTATAATTAACATTATTTTGTATTTACGTAACAAATTTACTCTCATCGTAGTCACTTTCTCTAGTTATCAATGAAACTTGCGATATGAGTTTTACAAACTTAAATGTCAAATAATGGAATAACATATTAAAATTTGGTTTAAAAAAGTCTCATATGTCTATTATATGTTATTTGGATATCCAGTAATATTAATTTTGCGAATTCTGCTTTCTAGGGGGTGGCGGTCGGCGGTGCCGATAGGCGCCGCCGAGAAAAAATTGGAATTTTTGTGTCAATTGTCAAGAGATTTGCAACCAAAATTTTAAAATTACGGTACTTTTTTGAAGTTTTTTAGGAATGGGAGAGGTCCGCCGGCGCCGCCAGAAAATTTTTTACAAAAACCAAGTCTTTGTTACAAAATTAAACCAAAAAGTTCAAAAAAATATGAAAATTTGGCAATCTTTGTTAAAAATTTGTTGAAAAATTCAGTAACAAAAATACTTTTTATGCGCCATTTTAATTAAAAAATATTCAAAAATTTATTTTAAAATTTATTAATGGGGGGAAGCGTATGTGAGTAAAGGAAAAACGATAAATAGTGCTCGGACTAAAGCAGGTTCGAACCCAACAGATAACGTAAGAGTTACCGAAAAGACAAAATAAGCCAACAATTACTTAGCTAAGATTCTTGTAAAAAAGATTGAAAAATCACTCGATGATGCTATCTTTAGGGGTGTAAATTCAACTGGGCAACGCCCAAAACTTTTGTACAAAAAGGGCATGGACCCAAAACCCAAAACACAAAAAATTTTTGGGTTTTGAGTCCGGACTCTATAATAAACTATAAATTTAAATTTTATTTAAATAAATATTAAGTTTTATAGTTTTAAATTTGTTGCTTTACAGCTACTTTATTGAGACTTTTTCTAATATTCCAATAATATTGGTAATTATTATTAATTAGATTCAAATTCATTTTTTTGTTTTCTCTAACCTTCAAAATGGATTCCTTAGTCGGAATTCCAAATAATTTATTCATTTATCTCTTTATTATGTATTTTTTTGTTAATTTAATGTTTTTGAATTGGCATGTAAAATCCTTAAATGCCAGCGATCAATATAAATCCGATCTCTAGTTATTTATATGATTATTCTTTTTATTCACGTGTCCATGGCGTGTTATTGTGTATTTAATCTGAAAACGGTATTTTATCTGGAACATATTTTTAAAGTATTCTGTAAATTAATATTTGTTTTATGAAACTTTTGATTAAAATAAAAATAATTTTAATCAAATGTACCGTTTAAATAGATTGTATAAAGATCATTAATATGTATAAGTCATATTTTAGTATGCGGGGACCCCAAGATCTTTAATATAAAAAAAATTATTTTCAATATAATAAATTCACATGTACTTTTCTGTGACTCGCATAGTAACTGTTACGGTGGTCGAAAAAGTTATTTTAATATAATCCGCCGTCATATTTTCCGTAAAAAATTAGATGCTGCATATTACTCGTAAAACCCTGAAGCATTGATATTGTCAACACTGTTAATTAAAACCGCATAAGTTTTCTAATAATATTATGGCTAAATTTGACGTTATGCAATTTAATATCACAATAAACATTGTTTGTTCAAACAAATGTTATATGAGTTAATTTATAATTTTTTAAAATTTATTTTACCTTCTTTTAAATAATGATTGTTATTTTTTTGCTTAAAATAAAGACTTTTTTAATTTTCTATTTTAATATATTAAAACGTTGAATTTATTATTTCCAACGGTGACTGATTCATGCTGCCCTTGCTCATGCTTCTTAGTCCCTTGCTTTCCTTTTGGGCTCGCTCATTAATAACAATATGGTCTCTGTTGGCTTTATTTATTTGAATTTTAGTTATAATTTTTGTTTGGCTTTTTATTTTTAACAGATCGGTCGCAATTTTTGTTTTTTTGTACAAATAGAAGTTGGAATAAAGTAAAAAAATAATAAAATTAACCGATAATTTCGTAAAAAATCGAGAGCATAATGAACTAAATAAATATCTWAATTAAAAAAAGATAGTGTAAAATAATTACATATGAGTCATCGCAATTCCTTGATTTTCTAAAAGACGTCTAAACAAAGTTTATCTCTCACTGGAGACTAGGGTAGGACGGGACCGGGACTTTTAGAAAAACCGGGACCGGGACTAAATTTGGTCCCGGTCAAAAAAAAAGTTATCGTTCCAATTAATGTTTCTTAAAATCTCATTTGAAATTTAAATAGCTGTTTTTATGTTCAAATCTATTTAACTGTTATGGTTTTTAGTGTTGTATGGCTGAGAAAATGACTCTTCTTCTTTACGATGTGTTCATTTTCTCAAACAATTAATGGTTGARAAATAGGAATTCATTTTTTAAAATATTCATTATTTTTATCGCAAATTGAATATATAGTATTTAATTTACAAGTGATGATCACGAATAATTATTCTAAAACATTTTATATTTGAATTAAACTCATTTCATCTCAATTTTTACATTCTTTCGACGTGTAGCCCTTTTAGATCCTTCAACTCTTATCGGTAAGGAATAAATATTAAAGAAGATTTAAATTTGAAAATATAATTTTTATACATTAATATATTATCTTTTAAGCTTAATTCAGTTTATTAAATAATATCAGAAAATTTAATTTTAATTCATCGTGCAGGTTGCAATACCTATGTTAGAATTATCAATAGGTTTAATTTAATAATATTACTAACAAATTTAATTTTTTTAATTTATATTTTTACATTTTAACATACAAATAGATAATTGGTATTTTTTTTTAAATCGCTTCCGGACACATCATTTGTTCTGTACGCATAAACAGAGTCATTGATTTCCTTCAAATGCATTTCCACATTGAATTCCATTCTTCTAAAGTGCTGGTTATTCGCGATATCCATGGTCACAGGCTCAAACATCTTACACACAATTCAATTGAGCAAAATGAGTTTTTTAATTAATATAAGTATGTAAATTTCTTTATATTCTCCATGCCTTTCACCGCAAATATTTTTTTARGGGTTTTTTACACTTTTTTAAATAACTTTGAAACCAATAAGATTTTGATTTTTACGATTTTTTCGATCATCAACAATATAATTCCACAGAATACTATTGTAGGCTGTTTCTATTAAAATTTTTCCTATACGCAATAATTTTATATTTTTCAGTCGTGGTCTGCATACGCGTGGTCAGCTTTATGTAGCCTTTATGAGTATTCGGGTATGGTGTTTTCCGCTTCAGCAGTGCTTGCTTAATTTAGTACGCATAAGTTAAATTGTGTTTTAAAATTTTTTTAAATCCAATTTTTATTTTAAATAAAAAGTTTTAAATCAAGTGGAGCCATTTGGTAGTTCGGAATATATACTAAGTATAAAATTTTATAAACTATCATTTATTTATTTAAAAAAATTTGTTAACGCATGATAATAAATATCAAATGGCAATAATCTTGATTCTTTTAAATAAGTTTGGATGATAAAATCAATTTTGAATTATGAAAATATTTTTATTAAATATATTTAAAATATTCATCCGGGTTTACATAAATTGTTGTTTTTTTTTACAAATTTCAGCACTTTGCTCGTTTAGATGAACAAACGTGCCAAGGCATTGCCGAAAGAATTGTTTAATCTGACTAATTTCCATATTCAATTTTTTCAGAAGATCTTTATAAATTTATTTATGTGTAGTTTTAGAATTTACAATTAATAACAATCTGTTGATCAAAAATTGGTGTTTATATTTTGTTAATTTTGGTGTTATATTTTGCATGAAAAATATTGACCACTTAAGCATCATATTCTAACTTAATCAAAATTATTGGGGGGGCAGTTTAAAATTGGTGCATTTAAAATAAGAAATTAAAATTTAGTTGTCAAAAATTGTTGTTGGCTTTTTTATAGTTGTTATCTTTTAAATTTGCATACCCTATTTACACATATGCATTTAGCTAAAATTTTTTTATTAGAATATAACGTTAATCATTTATTTTAATAAAATTGTCGATTTAATATTGTTATTTATTTTGCGACTATTTAAATAATAGACGATAAGACTTTTAAACTTATTTAAAGAAGCACGAATAAGTCCGAATAACGCCTCAAGAGACCCTTCGCTTTGTTTGCCTCACGAGTCAGCGATTCTGGGGGGGGTAAGTGGCAATCTATTGTTATTTTAATCATTCATTTTTTCTTTTTGTTTTAAATTATATTTGAAAATTTTTAATTTTTATAAATTTATTAAATCGCATTTGCTTTTTTAATATTTACTTTTGGATTTGCATCACATAAATGTTTGGTCTTTGGATATTTTTCACATTTATAAATTTAATTTTTGAAAAACACAATTAAAATTGCATTTAATATTCAATGTTTAATGCACTTTTTGCGTGTCATATGTTTCACAAACAATTGTTTTAATATTTATATGTGCGAGGCAAACAGTTTATGGTAATCCTGTCATTGATATGCCTTTACTTTATTGGCATTATACTCCGTTTTTGGACTATTGTATGTGTGTTATAATTATATTTTGCAAAAAATTTCTTTAATATTTTATTTTTTATGTATTCAATTATGATAATTTCAAGAATTGTTAAACATTATTTTTAATTTGTGTTACGAATACCTATGATTTGCACAATCTTCCACAAAAAAATCATTTGTAATCCCCAAAATACCTCTTACGTGTGTTTATTTGATCTTGGCCTTGGTTCCCTTCAGTTGGATGCCTGACCATCGTTTTCCTCGCGTTCTTTGCCGCACGGATAATTTTACTTTATTTTAATTTCGAATAATCGATGGTGGCTGCATCGAGTTCAAGCTGACAAGAGCCACGAAATCATAGCCATTCAAATGAACTAAACTAAACAAATAATAATAAGAGTGCCGATTTTTATTTTCATGATTTTACAAACTAATGATGGATTTTTCAGATTGTCATGATTTTTATATTTTTATGATTTTACAGGTTATCAAGAGTTTACAGACTGTCTGATTTTTTAGTTTGTCATGATTTTAAGTGTTCTGATTTTCAGAATATTTATATTTTTGATGTTTATAATTTCACTAATTTGTAAGCACTTTTTCATTATTTAAGAATAAGGCTTGATTTTTTATAGTGTAAAAATACTTATAAACGGTATGTTTAATCGTATTTTTTTAAATAATAATTAAATTTGGCGATATTTTGTTTTCAAAGACGTGCATAGTTTTTGTTTTTATATTTTTCAAACAATATTGATGGTAAAAAATTATTTAATTATGATTTAAACGCTTTTGCAATTAAACTTCTCTGTTCTTTTGAGTAGTTTTCATTGGGCTAAATTTGTTGCAAACCCTTTTTTTTACTCACAGAGATTATGCATATTTTTGTAAAGATTGCCGTGAAGACTGACACTATTCATTGTTTTTATTGGCCGATTTTTTTTTGTAAAATCTTAATTGAGTTAATTTTAATTATTACATTTTAATGTATCGTTAAACATGCAATTAATGAACAGCCGAAAAGTCAAAAGTTCTGTTATCATCATCTGCGTTTAAGCAATTCAGTCAAAAAACTTGCAGAATTTGTAGTTCCGTCAAAACTACATTTTAAGGGTGCATTTTTTGAAAAGTTGAAAAAGTCGATCGTTAGGGGGTGCATTTTTGCGGTTTGCGTTCAGGAAAAAAATAGTCAAAAGACTAAAAAACCGGGATTAGTGTCGATAAACCAGAAAATCGAAGAAAAGATAAATGAAACGGAAACAAAAACAAAAACCCATTTTCTGATTATATACGAGTTGAATGTATTAGAGCAACTACTTGTAGCTATTTGGAGCTTCTTTTTCAAATGGCAATGTTTCCGGCCAATCAATGTTTCTTTTAAAGCATTTTACGGATTTTTTTTCCTGATTTCCATGGGCTATTGCCAAATTGTATTTTCCTTTTGAACGTCTACATGCCAAGTGGCAAGTTTTAATTTTGTAAATTCGGATTTATGAATATTTTTCAAATTAAACAGGCCGCAGCTGCCCCGCGTGAGAGCGCTTGGGAACAAGCCAGTTGTCCTCAGTTCGTTGAAGCGATTTATTATCCACCAGCTTGAATGAATGCACCACCGACTTACACGCACGTCACACAACCGTCCCACGTGGTTGAATTATTTTTTCATTCTTTCCATCTTTCAACTTGTACTCTTTAATATCATATTTTATGTAACTTGTGTTTAATTATTATCTCGAGATAGGCGAAAATTTCAAATTATTGTCAAACATAAAAATTAATATTCAATTAGTCTGATAATAGAGGAGAACCAATAATGTTATTTTATTATATATAAAATTATTCTAACTCAATATTCTTAAATTGTATTCACAATTAATAATTTTAATCGTTTATTTATAAAACTTTATTTAATCTAATATTAATTCAAAATGAGTTTCTTTTATATTTTTTTCTTCCACGATTGGGTGGATTGAAAAATATACACTGTTTATAAGTTCTTGAGTATTTTTATAATTCTGCTTTTGTTTTGTCCAACAAAAAGTAAATTTTATTGAACACAACAATCACACCTAGAAATATCCATTTTGAAATATTATTGGTAGGCGAGCCGGGTCTTAATATTGATGGTGAATTGAAGCAGGCTGATCCTTTTTTTTACAAGCGTTTATCACCATTCTTTGTTTAATATTTATTTAATATTAATTGTTTAAATTAAATTTCTTTTATATTTTTGTCACAACGTGGTGCCTGTAATTTAATTATTTCATTATTCCACATAACTTTCCATTGGTCACCGGACTTTCCATTCAATCAATACACATTTTATCCATCTCATGTCCCCGCCCACTTTTATGCACATCCAATGTTTCCCCCCGATCATTCATCATCAACCTCTATGTTCCCCCCGACAAACAATCATCCAAGTCGGGAGTCGCGGAGGAGTTCGACAGCTCTAAGCGAGAAGCCAAGAGAACAATTCCATCTTGTACATTTCATTGTCGGAGAGACGTCGGAGGAATAAAGCATTTACGACCAAATGCCCAATTCGGGGGAACGGAAAAGTTAATTCCTTGATAAATTTATTATTAGAAAATCTATAAATTGATATAACATACTTTTATAAATTGATGGTGTGCGATTCACGGTCGTTGCGTTTATAAATCTTTCAGAAGCATTACACCAATTGTTTTTTTAAGTTTTTTTTAACATTAAAAACAAATTTATTTGTTTATTTTAAAAATTTTACATKATTTTTTGTTAAATGCTWCTAATCTGTCATTGATTGCGTCTTTTATCGTAAAACTTTAGWCTTTCTCATAATTAAATTGATTAAYATTTACTTTAATAAATTTTTATTTATTGTGCGTAATAGATAAGTCTGTTTTCTTTTATAGAGTATAATTTTATTCATTTTTTATTTTTCATTTAATTTTTAACTAATTCATGATTAGTTTTTTGCCAGAAATTATCAATACATCGTATTTTTCTAGCGCTACATGCAGGATTTTTTTACGGCACGTAGGTTTTTTTTATTTGTTAATTAAATTGGACAATTAATAAATTTTTTTCAATATTACGTTTGCAGCTCTTAAACGTTTTAAGTCTTACACACTCTATGATTTTCTTGTTTAAGTTTAATATATAGTTAGTTGAATAAATGCACATATTAATTAATAAAAAGTTTTGCAAAACTCAAATTGAGAAGAATTACAATTGTTATTTTATATGTCACCGACATAATTGGCATGCGATCAATTCATTTAGATTTCACAATATATAAAACATATTAATTGGAAAAATCAAAAAGTTATCATTACATGTAAAATCAAAATGTGTCGAGTTGTTTAATTTCATTAAGTAATTTAAGATGTTTTTGATTGAGTTTGTTTTTTATTTTAGTATCATTTTGCATTTTGCATTTAAAACTAATATTTATGTTTATAATTTAATTTAATTATTATTTTATTACAATACTGGTTTAAACATGCATTTTACGTGTAGCCACAATGGATATAATATGATTTTTTATTGATTTGCTTTGTGTTTAAAAAATATAATCTCCCAAGCTTAAATGCTGTCGAATTTGTGGAATGCAAAAATTAATTGTTGCGAAGATTGTCAGCAGATCCTTGAATTGTCCATGGCCACCGCAAGATTAAATTAATTTTGTTGGGTCACAGATTTTTCATACATCGGATGCACGCGTATTCGTATAAAATAACAAAAACACCTCTGGAAATTATTTCTGGATTTTGGATGGAGGCCTTTCAAAAGATCATTTTTATTATATTTTATGAGTTATTGATTTAAATTAAAAATTTCGTTTCAATATAAGCCAGTTGGATTATTTAATTAGCGATTTTTGTTTTTATAAGCATTTATTTAAATGGTAAACGTGCCGAACCGGTTTTATTTCTTCGTTAATTGGTGCGTAACTTTTCCATCTTTTTTTAAAACTTTTAATAGTATGTAATTGAACTTTATATAGGTATGTTTTTTATATTTTTGTATATTTGTCATTCTTTAAAATCAAAGTAATATGCAGCAAAAAACCCGTTATTAAACAAATAGATTTGAATGTCTTCAAAAATACATTTCTTCAAATTTTTATTGCTTTATGCATAAACAGTCTCTCATTTTTTATATTATAAAAAAGGCAAAAGTTTTAATCTGGTTTGCGAAGAACATCAGTAATAATTTGCAATATGGCATTTTGCAATTTTATTCGCTTATTAGAGAAATATTTAATATTTTCAAAAATACAATTTGTAGTTTAAATGTTTCTAAATCAAAAGCTATTTGACTATTATCATCTTTGTTTTTTAAATTATATTCAAAGAATTAATAATAATTTATTCAAAACCCTGTCAATAATATTATAGCTTATTAATATTGATAAATGCTTAAAACAACAAATAAATTCATAAATCATAAACAATACAATATAAAAAATCCATTTATCAAATCAAGTAAACTAGCACATTGAATTAAATATGTTTTTTCAATTGTTTGTTTTTTATTTTAAAAAACAGCAAGCAAATGAAAATTTTCTGATGCTGTGCAAAATTACAAACGTAATTAAAATAATAGGACACAAATATAAAATTATTAAAAAGCAATAGATAATACAGCAAAATTGAGAATACAAAATATTCATGCCTTTAAAGATAAAAAGCGTTTGAAAACTGAGTTCTTATACTCATTTTAAATAAATGTTATTGAACAAATCGGAAACAAAATCTTCCTATTATAACATATTAAATATAATCTAAAAAATAAAAAACTTATTATCTATGGCATTTATTCACAGTATACTCCTATATAAGCTTTAATTATGACAATGATGYGCCAGTTGTTTTGCCTTGCACACATCTGAGCCTGGATGTACTGTGCCCGCGGGGTGATGTTTGTGCCTAGAATAAAATATTTATCSTTACTTTATAAGCTATAATTTTATGGCAAATGTTTAATAAAATATTATAATGCTTCATTATATAAGTGGAATAAAAGTTAAGATTTCTATTATTTTATAAATAATAATTTCTCTTATGATTTTAATTAATAAATGAACAATATCGATTCAAAAAAATTACTAATGTTATTTTACATTTATGATTGGAAATTTGAATATTGGTTTTTTTTAAATTGAAGTTATGGTTTGCCATTTTTCGATCTTGTTTTTTATAATAAATTTTTACCAGATGTCATAATATAGCGAATTTATTTTAAAACATTACCTTAATTATCTCCTCCTTGACATCTTTTTAATGTTCATTCTTGCAGCTCGATCTTGTTAAAAWTTTTTWAAATTCACAATTTAAACTACATTTTATTGATTTTGGAATTAATTTATAATCAGGAAAATCTTTTTTAAGTGAATAAACAAATTATGTTTAAGAAATTGATATATTTAATAATTTGCAGCCAAAATTTGTTTTATATTTGCATTTTTAATTTTGSTAGCGACAATTAACGACGCCGCGTCTTTTAGCCATTTTTTATTGTAAAGACTTTGTTGTGAAACCATTTAAGTAAGAAATCCGATCTGTTGATATAATTTATCTATACCTGAAATAAAAATAAATTAATGGCATCATCAGGCTTATGAATTTAAATATCTTTACTTTATATTATTGTAAAATTTTTTTGAATTTTTATATCTTTTCAGTAAGTTTAATTTAATGAAYGATTTTAATKCGATTACCAAWATCGAAGTGAATTTCGAACTTTGATCATTTATYGGTTTTCAATCCAGCGGCTGGTTCTGAATTAATATGCCACGACATTAATTTAATTATTTTATGGTTTACAATTCTCGGATTATTTTTTGACTGATAAACAAACATGATTCAAAAAATTTTTGATTATAAACTTACTGATTTTAAATACCGTATTTCCTCTATTAGTAACCCATGGGTTACAATTGTTCAAACCCCCCTCAAGGGGGGGTTACAATTAGAAGGGGGTTTCAAATAGAGGGTGGGTTACTATTTTTCAATACAAATTTTTCAAAAATTATTTACATAAATTAAATTTTTATATTATTTTTTAAATCAAATTTCTGTAATAACAAAAATATTTGCACAAAATCATAATTCCACTGACCGTCACTAACAAATGACGACTTCCAATTTTTCGTCGATTGTAAAAATGCGACGTTTTTTTGAAATCTTATCACTAGAGACTTTGGGCATTTTTTTTCTTGAGAAAAATGCAATTTTTAGGCATTTTCCAGCAAATTTTTGTATTCAATATCTCAGGCATTTTTCCAAAATTTCTAAGCAAAATGCAATAAATGAAAAATGTAGGCTTAGAAATCAAAAAAATTTAGAACAAAAATGCACCCTAAAAAATGAATTTTTCTTTTACAAAAAATCCACCCCCAAAGATCGAAATTTTCCCTAAAATTTTTTTATTTGGTAATTTTATAAAATGTTCCAAAACATTGAAAATTTATATTTCCAATTAGGTAAAAGAGGAATATAAAAAATGACGAATTTTGAAGGTTTTTACGCAAAATTTGACTGAATTAGTTCAGTTTTTGCGCATTTTTTAATCAATATTTTGGCACTTTTTTGGGTTTTTGGTCAATATTTAAGTCAATATTTCGCGTTTATTAGTATTAATATTATTCATGCATTATGATGACTGGTCAGAAAAATGCGTTGAATAAAACTTTTTTTTTAAATTAAAAAAAAATCGGAATTTGGGGATTTTATTATGTTTTCTAAAATTTTTTGGGTTCTAGGTCAAGGTTTCCAGTCTCTACTCATCTCTTTATTAGTAAAATGCTAAATTTTATACGTACCTAAATGGTATGGCTGAAAAAAACTTAGGTCGTACTTAATTTTAAAACTCACGGCTTGGGGGGGGGGGTTACAATTAGAAGGGGGTTTCAAATAGAGGGGGGGTTACTATTTTTCAAACCCCCCTCTAGGGGGGGTTACAATTAGAAGGGGGTTTCAAATAGAGGGTGGGTTACTAATAGAGGAAATACGGTAGTAGGTTTTGGAGTTTTATTTTCGTCAGTTAGTTTAACTATTATATTTATTACTTACCTACGTTTATTTTTATTATTTATCAAATATCAAATCTAATTTTAATTTTTATTGAGTTTACTCATTTACTTCATAAAAATAATTTATAGCAAAATCTTTTTTTTAGGCTTGGAATTATTTTTGTTAATATTGTCTTTAACACTTGCTCAGAATAGCGGCACTTTACTTTTGTAAAAAAATGCATTGTTTATAAATAAGTATTGGGTAGAATAAATTATATAATGTTATCACAACTAATTTACGTTTTATTAATATTATAATTTTGTTTAAAAATAATATTTTTTTGTATAAAAAAAATATCTAATTAAAAATATTTTACATTATTTTAATAATTTGCTTTGGAGCTGAATTGTGCGTCGTGAGCGAAACGCGAATGCGGCCCTGTTAATCGACGACACAACGTGATTAAATTAGATTTAGTAAAATAATACGGAATGAGAAGMCTTTAAGTTACCAATTAAATGCCCATCTAATCAATTAAATTAAATTAAAAGCAGAAAATATTAAAGGACAAAAATGGAAAGTTTAAAAAACCAACATATTATTACAATGCGTAGAAGTCAAATGGCGGATGACGTCGTTGCCGCAACAACTTGCTATTATATTTATTAATAACATAAAAAGGGTTGACTTTCTAAATGCTATAACGAAAAGACCAAAAGCGCACAACTACGGATCGATAACTTTAATTTATATTTATACTTATTGCTAAAAACCAAATATAAATAACAAAAATATAAAAAAGGTTGTTAATCATAAGTTTAATAAAAAACGTTTAAGCTTATACCATTATACATATTGACAGATAGATTTTCAAAAGAATGCCAATAATAAAGTAAATAAATTGAGAATAAAAAATGTTCTCAACGTCGAATGCAATAAAAACATATACAAAAATAATTCATCAATAGAATAACTTTGTTTAATTTTAAATTTTTATTTTTTGATTGAAAATGTTTAAAGTTCAATATCCCTAAAAATAAAGTGTCCATAAAAGTAAAACCAAATAATTGGATAATTAATATAATTTTAAGAAAAGGTGGAAAAACATTATGTCATATGCCACAATTACCATTGTAAATATTGAAATATATTAACTGTGACTGTTCAAGTACACACATATAATGTATGAATATCTTCGTTTCAAAAATAATTCACTGAAAAGATGATTAAATCAGTACAAAAATAATATTACAATAACTAAAATATTATCCTAATCAATGGCTGTCTTATATATAACAATCAATAAACCGCACCCACCATTTGTCAGAGTCAAAATGAGACGTAACCTTAAAAAATATGGCAAAAATTGGAAAACCTTTAAGGTTAGCAATCGATTATAAAAAATTCGGCTCGTAAAATTTTAAAAGCTAAAACAATTAAGATAAACATCTTAAAAACAAACATTATTAAATTGTTGAATTAAGCTAAAATTATAATCAAATTTAATCATTAAGATTAGTTAATCTACAGATTATTAAAAGTATAAAGAAGATTTGTATCGAAAACTAAATTTTTCATTAAATAGATTGAAAAGACAGCAAGAAAATCGAAGCCGATCATCATCATGGTTAAATAACAAGTAAAAATCTCACCAAAAATGAAAAAAATAGACTAAAATATTAAAATGGTTCTAAGCAAATAATAAAAATAATTTCATAAAACAATATTAAATTCAACAACGGGCAATGCTAAAAATGTTTCATTATAATAAACATAAAACCTTATAATTTTTAATAGAATATATGAAATTAACCTCTCTATTTTTTGAGAATTAAGCATGAAGAAAAGCAGATTAAACAAATATTCATCTCAAAAGTAAATTAAATAAAATAACAAATATATTCATTATCTTATAAAGCAGAATGCTTGAATGACTAATAAAAAATATCCATAATTAATGGAAAAGTAAAATTGCCAAAATTATTTTAAAAGTTGCCTGGACAGATAAACAAATTAAAATAACGATATAGAAAACTTGAAGAGAATTGGCTCAAGCCTATTTAAAAATGACTATTTGATCAAAAAGAGCCCAATTAATTTAAAATAAACTGGCCGAAACAATAGCGCGTTAATTTTAGACCGAAGTATTCTTTAAAAATTTTCTGTATAAAAATTTGAAATAACTTTAAAATAGTTATTTAAAATTATTGTTTTGTTTTATTTTATTTTTTTAAATTAATATTGAATTTTAATTTGAAATTTTTAAAGAAAAAAAGATAAACATTTTAAAAAATGGCAACATTTTCAAACGTTTAAATTAAACATTCTAAAAAACTGCATAATTTATTGATTTGATTTTCGCAAACCCCCAATTTTAATAAGTTTTTAAAGTATAACACGTTTCTTAACGACGGTATTTCTTTAATCAGGTGAGTTTGGCTTCGGTGAGTCCACCTTCGGTGAGTCCACCTTCGGTGAGTCCACCTTCGGTGAGTCCACTTGAAAAGTTTTATCACATAATAAATAACAAAAAACGAATTATTTCAAATAATTAGAGCTGGACGCTCATTCAACAAGTTGTTCAAATTTAATTAAAATGTGTGAATTATCGAAAATAAAAAAGAAAAATGAAGTTTTAAAAAAAGTAAGTTTAAAATACAAAATATTTTATAATGTTACTGCCTTAAAAAGATTAAATGCTAAAGTATCTGCGACGATTCTCGACTTCGATTGCAGAGCAAATATAAGCGCTACGACGCGCATCAACATTAAACCTTTGCCCGGGTGAAAGGGCTAACTTCCGTGTAAATTAATATTAAGTTAGCTGGCAACAAAATAAACCAACCCCAATAAAAAAGCAACCTACGATTTGCAAGAATTCCTTACAACAAACATTAAGGCACCAAATATTATCAAAGAAAATCTCAACCAAATGTCAAGATATGAAAACCCCTAAATTATAGATAATTAAGTTATATTTATAATCATTATAATTATATTTATTTCAATCTTTTGAAAACGCGTAAAATATTAAAAAAATAAAAATATTAATTAATAAATAAGATCAAAAAAGAGCAATGCTAAAAATATTTAAGTATTAATGATTTATAAACTTTATTAACTGGGTTGAACTTCACTGCGATAATAATCAATATGTTGTAAATAAAAAACGCTCGATATCAAGACTTTTTAGCACACTATTTCTTCAAAAAATAAAATTTCCCAAAAGTAAAATAAAACAATTTTTAGATGGGGTGCGTTATGTCCAAATTACTCTCGTNCTTTTTAGCACACTATTTCTTCAAAAAATAAAATTTCCCAAAAGTAAAATAAAACAATTTTTAGATGGGGTGCGTTATGTCCAAATTACTCTCGTCGTCTGACTCTCTTTTTAGCACACTATTTCTTCAAAAAATAAAATTTAGAAAAAGTAAAATAAAACAGTTTTCAGATGGGGTGCGTTATGTCCAAATTACTCTCGTCGTCTGACTCTCTCTTTTTAGCACACTATTTCTTCAAAAAATAAAATGATCAAAAAAGTAATTAAAAAATTATTAGATGGGGTGCGTTGATGACCAAATTACTCTAACCGTCTGTCTCTCTTTTTTTAGCACCCTATTTCTTCAAAAAATAAAATGTTCAAAAAAGTAACTAAAAAATTATTAGATGGGGTGCGTTGATGCCCAAATTACTCTAACCGTCTGACTCTCTCTTTTAGCACACTATTTCTCCAAAAAATAAAATGTTCAAAAAAGTAACTAAAAAATTATTAGATGGGGTGCGTTGATGACCAAATTATTCTAACCGTCTGACTCCCTCTTTTTAGCACGCTATTTCTTCAAAAAATAAAATGTTCAAAAAAGTAACTAAAAAATAATTAGATGGGGTGTTCTAAAGCAAATACGATTTACATAATTTATTTGGATTTTTAAACGTTAGAGAATCTTTGAAGCCTTAAGAATTTTTATGAGGGAAGGGCAGGAAAAAACACATTATGTCTATTATCCAAAGCAAAACAAAACATTAATTTTAAATAAAATTTCCATTATTTAAACAATGCTATGATAGTCAACAATTTATTTTATTAACAAAAAAAATAACAAAGAGATTGCATTTTCCTGGTATAAAGTTCTAATTCTCTAACACAAGAGGCCGAAATTTCAACAAAATTTAGTCATTTTCCATCTAACTTAAATCACAATTTATAATTCTTGGATACAACACGTGCGGCAACACAAATGGCTATTCAAATCAAAAACTAAACAAGTTATTTTCTAAAACTAATGAACAAGTGCAATCTATCGGTAAACTTTCTTGAAAAATGCTATAATATACAAACATCGATCTACAATACTAACAACATAAATAAGCGCAACATTTGGGACATAKGTATTTTTACTTTTTKTTTTAGGTTTTATAGGCTTCTTGAGTCAACRTTTAATTGAGTATGCCATATACTTATTGATCATTGCGCAAAATAAATGAAATTTATTATTTTGCAACCAAAAAGTCGTGTTAATGAAGGAATACAAAGAATTCTTGATCATCAACAAATTGCAATGAAGAAAAATAGGAGTAACAAAATCTAATATGATTTTAATTTTGATTAGGAATATATTTTTTTAACTTAATTTATATAATTTTTAGAAAGTGGCCAGTCTGAAAAAAAATTGAAGGAGTTGAACGCGCTTTTGCCGTTCATAACTGACGATCTAAGAGCGTTCTTCACGGCGCTGTCGAGTTTCATCGAGCGTTTTAGCCAAGAATCAAAAAAGCAGTGTTTTCTAGCAAAAACATATTATCTCTAAAATATATACATATTAAGTTTTATTATTTTAATTGAATATATTATTTTGCTTCTCACAAAGTTGATTTTCAAAAAACAACAAAATAAGCTAAAATATAAATTTAAATCTTTTCATCTGCGTAAATTTACAACAAATTAAATTATCATAAATCACAAACGAAGATGAAACATAACAAAAATGAAACAGATTTGCAAAAAAAAAAATAGACACAAACGGAAACTTAAATAAACACGTTAAATAAGATGTCGCCGGATAAGTGTATAATCTGTGAAGAGTGTAAAATTAATTATTAATTCTTATTTTAAATAAAAACATTATACCACTGAATTTGTTGTTATTTAAAAAATAGACAAAAACCACGAAATTAAAATGCGTTTAAGAAATCGAGCAATGACGAATCGAACCAGAGTACAAGACAATTTTATTTAAACAACATCATGTTCTATTATTATGTTTTCCCACTTTTTATGAAATGCCATTTAATATTTTAATATTTTTTTTTGCTGCTCATCAGCTTTACGATCACAATTTTTAATCGGTTTCTTTCAGTCTTTTGATTCAATCAAACTAGAAAACATTGTAATGTAATTTAAAAGGAGCATTGAAAACTGCTGTGAAATTTCATAAATCATACATATTTTATTATATTGGTGATCAAAAAATGAAAGTTAATATTAAAAAAATTCAATATTTGACAATGAAAGTTTCTTTAGCATTTTGGCCAGTTTTCCCTTAGCGTTGTTATTTTTATTTTATCGAATAATTTTTGGTGTTGATTAATTATAATTTAATTTTATGTTCTTGTATTTGTATGCCTTTTTAGTTATTTCGATAACGATATTTTTTTGACTATTTTGTTCAAAATGCGTTTTAATATTTAAATATTGCAGGTATTACTGTTTAGCATGTTCAAGTTTCGAATATGCGCCGAAGGGCTTAGCTATGGTGCTTCTTTTTGTAAACCGGCTTGGCATTGTTTGCCGAATTATTATTTAAATGATTCAGATGGATAAGATTGATTGGGTATTAATTTTCATATGCACAATTTTCATACTAAATTTTTTATTCGTAAGATTCAGGCCAAAAGAAGAATTCTTCCACGAGGTTATTATTATATGTAAGGTACCTGAACACTCACATTTTAATTTCAATCTTTTAATTAAAAAATTTTTGACAAAGCACAATGGTAAAACCTAGCATAAGACATAATCTTTTTATGCCTTTCCCAAATTTAGCGTATCTGTCAAAGTGATTAAATTTATGAAGTTGATTATTTAATTTTTTTATAGATTTGAATCGCATTTAAGTTTTTGGAAAATTTGCTGCTCTTGGTTTGTTTCTGTTGCTTTGATTGCTCGAAGATCAGTTGTGTAATTGCGTTCCCGCGGGATTCTCGTGAATTGGGGAATCCCATTCGAATTCTTCAATTTTTTATTATTTATAAGTTTTTAAGCTTTTAGCAAATATTACATCTATTTTAATAAGTATTTTTGGTTATTGATTAAAGGTCACTGTTTAAAATTAGCATAAACATTATTTTTTATTTAAATTTAATAAAGGAAAACAACGTAAATTAAACACAATATTGCAAACATAAATTTTGCTGTTTTTACAGCAATAACTCTGAATAAAAACTTGGTACGTCCTCGTGTCATCCAAATAAACTTTCATATATAAACCTTTAATTGCTGCTGGCTAATTAATAACAAAAACTACCATTTTTTTCAAACGAAAATCTACATTAAAATTGACTATTATTTCTTAGTAAAAAAATGAATACTATTGTAAGTATGAGAAAGCTATAACGTGCCCTAAATATAGGTATCTATTTTCTTCGATTTATTAATTCATAAAATTACTTATGAAAATTAAAAAACATAAAAAATTGTTAATGATTGAGGAAACTCTTTTTTTAACGCTTGGATGAATATTAATTTCACGCTCTAAAAATTTATAGAGTTCAGTTTTATATAAAGAATAAATCGCAACGCATAACCATTAAAAAATAAAGTTTAATATTTTAATTATGTTATAAATATTGTTATTGCAACGAAGCTATAAAGCCAAAATATAAAATACAGTGAAGCCTACATAAAATTTATATTTGATGGAGGGTTCTTTTATGTATCGAGATCTTCTAAAAAAAGTAAAAAAAGTCTTATGCCGGCGCGACATATTATCTGCACATTTAATCTTGGATGTTGCACAAAAAAGCCTTTTCGCTAACCTCAAATTGAAATCATTAATCAATACAGGATTTACATTTTTTGGCGGTATGTTTTGAGCAAATGAATTAATTTTTGGCGTCCATGGGCCAAATTATTTGTTCGGTTCGTTTAAACTAAACTAATAAACAAAAACACAATAAAAGCAAAAAATAAGAAAAGTAGAAAATTAAAATTAAAATCAATTTTGGTTCTGCCTTTCATAAAAATAAGATTTAAAAAAAACTAATGGGATTTATTTATTAGGAAAATTACCATCGTTATGCAAAAAATACACCTAAAATCTCAAAAGGTATATAAATTGTAGAAAAGGGCATAACAGCAAAAGCTACATTGTAAGGAAGAAACAAAGTCAATATAAAAAAATAAAATTAAAAACAAAACCAAGAAAACATTTTTAAGCATTTAATTTTACGTAAAAATATGACATGTCCCTGCAGGGTGTGAATAATAAAATTCAAATTATTTAAACAGTCACAAGCGACAATGAACCCCGTTTGAAAGGCCTCACCCATGGCGCTTCTATAATATTTAATTTATAAGTATAATTCCGCATAAACTAACATAAAAGACCTTAATGTCCGTTACACAGTACGCTTTGCTTGATAATTTCTAAATATAACTTGGAAATTTATGAAAATAAATTCATATTTAAAAAAAAATTAACAAATGTTTATCATTTAGATATATAGTACATTAATATCCTTAAATAAACAATAATGATCGAATCTTCTTGTAAAAAAAGATTTCCAAGCGTTAAAAATGTCCATACCTTAGTTTTAAAAATATTATGTAAATCCAAAAAATAAAGCCATATTGGAAACATCAACAATAATCGTTAACACCATTAGATTAGAGCAAATGCATTAATTTAGATGGATCAAATGGATCAACAATTAATCAATTTATTACCCAGTCAACGTCCCGTGACCGAGGGCGAGAATCAAAGAAATAGCTCAACGACATGTTTTTAAAACAAATATACTACAATTTTTTAAATATTTACAAAATTGATTTAAACTAGCAATGAAATTTAAATCAATTTGGAAATGATTAATATCTTTTTTTAAACAAAATGAAAAAATTAAATTAAATATTTTAATTGGGAAAATGAAGCCAAAACAAAAAACTAGGCAAAATGTTTTTTTATATAAATAATTTTATTAAATAAGTAAAATAAATATTCCAATAATTATTTCAACAAAATTATTACAACAATTAAAATGCAACCGCGATTCGCAGTCTTTTCTTTTCCCTTTGACTAGAATGCCTTGCATACCGCCATATGTGAGTGTCTAAAATCTTTTAAAGAATTATCTTTAAGCATGTCCAAAAATATTATTCAAAAAATTATCAATTTAATAACAAAATATATGCAAATTTAACTAAATCAAATTAATAGAATAAAATAATATTCCGGATGATATACCCGCTTTAGGCAGTGTATTTTTATAAATGAGTTGTCTTAAATCAAACAGAATCTGAAACGAAAAAAACGCGACATGAACAGAGAGAGCTTGCGCTTGAGCCAAACAAAAAGTTTTTTTTAAACAAGAAAATTGGGGGCCAATCTACCCGGTTGGCACTGCTGCGCCAATTCCGGAAGACGAGGCAGAGTTCTGGAGAACCTTACATTTAATTCATTATATCAATAAACAAAGTCTCAGCCTCATATACTCCAAATTCTTGATAAAAAATTCTAAAAGAACATAAAAAAATATAAAAAGTTAAAAAGTCTAACCTTTGGAACGAAATTCAAAAACGCGGTCGTTTTGCAAGCGCTTCACTTAGAAATTTCAGCGGCAATACATTCAAAAATTTTTTGATGAATATAATTAAAAAACTGACCAACCCAATAATGAATAATAAAAAAAAATTGAGAGATTAAATACTGATTACTTGAAAATTTTGGTAAAATTGAGGGTCCGAATATTGCAATCGAAGACAGATTCAGTTAATAAAAAATTCATTGAAAAATAAGTTAAATAGAATCATTTATGTCACCAAAATAAAATGTGATTACTGGAGCTAGTGCACATTGCTTTGAACGGCCAACGGGTGGAGAAAATTAATATGACAGTACGATCAACGAATTAAAATTACCGCTGCCGTTGAATTATAATGCGTGCGTCTCATAAACAAATGTAAAGCGTTAAATAAACAAACTTGGAAAAAGGAAAAGAAGATTTGTTCGCTCAACACATGAGCAAGAATTAAAATAAATTCCAATCAAAGTAACATTTTTTCAGATAGAGAAGCTTAAAATCATCTCGAAATTATTAAGCAAACTTAAAATTTACTCAGCCAAAACAAATACAAAAGTTAAAAGAAATAAAAAGGCTGAGTAAATAAATTTTCAGAAAAAAAAATTAAAGTAATTCTAATTTATGTAACTATTCTCAGACGATAAGGTGCTATCAAACAAAGTACAATTAATTTTCGAAAAATTTTTAACAAATATTGACAGTTAAAAAGTAATTAACAATTAAAATAATATTTRTTTAAAAACCTTTTAAATTTAATATATTTCTACTACATTTTTAATCAAGGAAGCCAAATAAGTCGGTTATTCTGATTGATTGTAATAGGGAAAGACTATATAATTAAAAAATATAATATTTTTAAAAACAAAAAAACTCAAAATTTTAAAAATAAATTATTCAACCAAAAAAAAAATAATAATTCATAATAAAATTCATTAGCTTCATAAATGCAAATTAAATTCAACATATTTTTCTAAAAATATCAGATAATCATTATCGAAAATTCCAAATTTGTGTAGTTTTTTAAAAGTCAAAAAACATTTTTTATCCTTAAAAAAACCAGGTAATCCAGCGATTGCCATTAGTTGTCTTATTTTGATTTTATCATTTTAACCTTTTAAATATTTAAAACTGTTTGTTGAGTAAATATTCGCTAACTAGATATTCTTTGAAAAAGTAAATTTAATTATATCTGATGTTTAAAATGTAAATTTGATAATTGGTAAAATTAATTTTACATTATATAAATTCCAGTAAACAGATTTGCATTAAATGTTAAATTCAAAATATGGTACAAAATTTTATGCATTTTATTATGATATCAATGAGCATTGATTGTATCCAATGGCAAGTTTAATTGGTGAGCCTGATTTTTAAATTCGACTCTTCATTTAAAAAATTTATTTTATGCTTTAGTTTTTCTAATAATTTTAATATTTGTTCTCGAATAAGAAGGTACAGTGTTAAATAGGAAAACCCCTCAGAATTGCGAATGAAGATCATCCTGTTCGTCAAAGAAAGTGATAGATTGGGTAACATTGTCAATGGCTTGTCTTAAGATATCCCCGCCAAGAAAATTTTACGATAGCAAGCAATTTCATAACGAAATTTAGTTAGAGGCATTTTGCAAAATATTTTCCTAAAAAAAACTAAAAAACCATGGATAGCTATGCAACCGCGATAGGTCTAGCAAGAATGGAAGTGGAAAAGGCCATAAAGTCAGATGAATCATACGACCAAAAGGGGGGGGAGTGGGAATGATGGTTCAGTAGGTGAGCAGTCAATATTGCAGAAACCTAAAACCGTATTGTACGGCTGAATCTTCATAATTTTTTAAACAACCGATTACATCATGGCTTACCGTAACCGCAACGGTTCATTTTTCTACGCTATTGGAAGATAAATAAAACAATCAAGCAATGCTGCGCAAATTTAAAAATTGAAAACAAAATTCAAACAATGCATTTCAAATAATGTAATTTAAACTTAAATTAATTTTTTAAAATGATTATTTTATCCATTTTTTATAATAAATCTGGCAGGATCCCATCTTTTAGTTCAATTTTCCATATTTGTATTAAATAAAGTTATTCAAATGGTTACTAATT
>MEIZ01000048.1:253424-272165 GCA_001723225.1 Globodera ellingtonae
TGTTTTTTTTAAAGCGGCCCTTTTAAGTTTATTTTAAGCTTTCGTGCGGGAGGGAGCGGCGGTATTTTTGATTTTGACTCAATTTGTCTGCCATCTAGAAAGGGTTAAAAAAATTACAGTATTTTTAAATTTTGATATATCAATTGAACAACAAATAAGTTAACATTTTTGACAGAGGTAAAATAATACACACAAAATATTTATGAATAAAAATCATTAGAGATTCTTAGTAAAATAAATGTCGTAATAAACATTACTTTGAAATATTTCAWGAAATTATTTAATGATTAACCAAACACATGTGCATTAAAATTAGCTAWGCTTTTATCAAATTGAAGCTGATATCCAGATAAATAATTATTTTAATTCATTAAAAATAAACGAAATATTACTAAAATGCTGGATTATTACCATAACAAATTTTTGGATCATTCACAGCCGCACGACATAATGAAAAACTGGCAAAAGAACCTAAAAAGATATGAAATCTAAACTATTATTTAAATTTTTATATTAAAAAAATGAAGAACTTGAGGATTTGTATGTCTTTTCAAAAAGTAGAAACAAGATTCAAAAACTATATATCAAAAAATCTGAAAAGGGACGGAAAAATGGAAGAGATTAATTAATTTTTCAAAAATGATGGATTTATAAACGGTAGAAAATTGTAACATTAAGCAGCCTATGCTGGGATTATTTGAATAAACACAATATATTTTTCTTTTCGCAACTTATATTCTTCTTAAAAATATATATATATTTTAGTTTATGCAATTATTTTTTAATAATTGATATAAAAGGTTTTCAATCTCTTATCGTAAAAATATAAATATTTAACAAAGCATAATTGGTATTTTGTATTTAAAACAAATTAAAATAGTGAAATTTAAAAAAATGGCCGTAAAATAATAAGATATAACAATGAGTTAATATACAAACAAGCGTGAAAAGACAGCTTAAATATAAAGCGATTCATAAATAATTATTCCTAAATAAAAAATTTTAAATTTCAAAGAAAAAATGCTAAAAATTAACAAATAAAATGTAAACTCCATACCCTTTGGAACAATAAGCAAGAACTTTAACGTCAAATAATTTTCAAATTAAAAGCATCTATAAAAACGAATCTATTAAAAATGAATGAATGGTGGTGATAAAAATAGATTTAAAAAATATATATTATTTTATAAAATAAGATGAATAAATTTAGTAAATTAAAACGTATGCCATTTTGCATTTTGAAATGATTTCGACGCGACAAAACAATTATCAGTGTGGTGGCCTCGTATAAAAAAAATAATTTAATAAACTAGTAAGTACCGACTTTATTTAAAGTTTAAAAAAAAATTAAAATATTTTTGCCAAAGAAAATTTCAATTTTTTTAAAAGCTAAATAATACAATTTTAAAAACGCCTATATCAATTAAAATGAATATATTTATGGAATAAATTTCACTATAAAATTTGACAAAGAGAAATTTTAATCCATAATTAAAAAATAATTAAAGATGAAGAACACGCAAATAAATTAAATAAAATCACTGCTAATTAATATAATATACGAATTTTTACGAAATTACCGAATATTTATTGATTTGTTTGAAGATTAACTAAAAATYATAATTWAAAAAAATTATTACAATCTTAAAAGGCAGATAAAATTTCAAAAAAATAGTACATAATCATTAAAATTTCTCTGATATCATTATTGTAATTAAATTAGTCAGTGAATTCTTCAAAATAATAATAATAACATTTATTTTAAAAACAAAGGTTCCTAAAATTGATAAATTTGGTGATTTTCCTTAAATTCAAAAAACAAAAATAAAATGAAAATAGTATTTTAAATAAAACAAGATGCTAAAAAATGCCATTGTCACTAATTTCTTAGTATCTCATAGAAATTAAAATATTTAAACCTTTTTTTTCTTTTAAATTAAAATTGTTTTTCCTCGGCGGGCTCTCTTCTCCACAAACACCGTCATAAAAGATACTAATATAAATTTTTCAACAAAATCAAATCAAATATTTAAAATAGAGTATAGAATTTCGCTGATAAAATTATAAACAAATAATATAGATCGAAAAATTATGTCGAAAAAGAAACAATTAAATTTGGAAAGAGTAGGTTTACATTAAATTTTTTTAAAGAAAAAAGATCTAATTAAATGAAAAATACWTTGTAATTCAATTAGCTTTTATTTATACTGCAAACTTAAATTATTAAATAAGATTTTTTAAATGAATTAATTTGCATTTATTCTCAAAAACCGAAAGTAATGATTTATAATGACTAAAAAAGTTGCTCTAAATCGCAAATGTTTGTGTAAAAGCCATTTTTGAGCTCTCTTAATATGCAAAAAAATTTTATAATAATAAATCCGACTTATTTCTTAACCAACCTGTCTAAACATAACTCGTATTATGCTGATATTTAAAACGATCTCCTTTCTACTTTTAACTAACTAAAATGAAATGCAATACTTTCTTAATTAACATTAATACTTAGGGTGTTAACTAAGTTCTGTCGCAAAATTTTTTCCAATTAAAATTTAATTTTTATAATTTAACAAAACACAATCAAGACTCGAAATAATTTCCATTATGATCGATAAAATGTTGCCTTTTTTCTGGGMATATTTWTGTCCACAGTCATTAGAATGGAGCTAAGCTATGAGCTAAAAACCAAATGTTGCTTTTTTTGAACCTACTCTGTTTGAGACTCTATTTTTTCTTTTACAGTATAAGATTATCGTAATTTGAAGTKTTGTATGAAGAAAAAAGATTGATAAAGCCTTATGCAAAATTTGAGATTTATTGCTCCACTCCTTAATTTTTTATGAAACTCCAAATTTTGCCCCAGCAGAAATTTTGGGGCAAAAATGGCCCTTTTTAGGGACAATTTTTGGCAATAAAATTCAAAATGCCGTAGAAAATTTTTTGTTGAACGAAAATATCTTTAATTTTTGCTGACTTAATAAGCAATGTTTAAGCTCACAAAAAAATAAAACTGGGCCTGATCAGCCTAAAATTCCCCGAGATAGGAGTCCTTAAAAGCGGGCAACGGCCTCTCGGGCCGCAGCTGATCTTTGACGTTCTCATAGCCATAACGGAATTTTGCGCACCACCGCTCCACCGTCCGATGCGAGACGACTCCCGGGCCCTTCGATTGGGTGATGTTGTGCAGCGCTTGCATTGGTTTTCTACCCAAAGAAAATTCGTGCAAAATCAGAGCGCGAATATCAGTTTTGGGCATGGTTGGGAAAAGGCGCTAAAAATATTGGTTGATCACAGTCAGAGAAATCAATAATATGAAAGGAAAGAGCAGAGAATGGCGAATCAAAGGAATTAAGAATCGTTTAAATACCTTGAGAAATAACCAAGTTACGAATTTTTAAATATTAAAAAAAATTTTGCGACAGAACTTAGTTAACACCCTAAGTATCATGTATAAAGAGAAAAAGGCTCATCTTTGAAGCGGGACCGAATCAACCCAATTACCAATTTAATTATGGAAAATTGCAATTTTTCGAAAAGTAAAACATTTTAGGCAGTAATGCCCACAAAAAAATTAATTAAATACAGCAACAACAAAAAAGTTATAAACAAATAATAAGAAATTAATGCAAAAAATATTAAAGCCTTTCAGTTTCCCTTAAATTTTGTTAGAAGATATTTTAAAAATCTATTATATAAAACGGAAAACCAAAAATGTCATAATCCAAGCATGCCAAAGGCAAAGCAGTTTGGCTCGTCTTGGGCGTTTTTGCCGTAGAATGTGGATAAATAATAAAGCCAAAATAAATATTTAAAAAACAACTCTTGAAAATACAGATGATTCAAAACTATTTTAACTTTAATTTTCTTGTTAAAAATAAAAAAATTGCGGAGCCTCCTTTTTAGGTGGTACTATGCTTACATTAAACAAACCAAATTTAAATATTAATCTTTATTTAAATATTTACTAAAAACGGACAGGCCAAGTCTCTCAAAATCATTTAAAGCATGGCTTGGCAACTATTCGCATTGTGACCGATTCCTTTGGGCTTAACCTCAAAGTTGAACACAAAGGAATTAATTTATAAATTTTTGATTAATTAAACAATTTAACAATGATTACTTATGTTTGATGAAAATTATTGTTCTAAAATTCCGAGCCCTATTTAATGCCATTTATTCGTCTGATAAGAGCAATGAATCCTCAGCATTTTTACATAAATAACAGATAAACAAGACCTTATTTAAATGCGATTAGCAACGTTTAAGTAAATAGAATAATAATTAGCAAAAAAGGGAATAATTAAACATTTTATAAATTAATTTAAAATCACATCATTTTTTGGAATGACGAATTAAATTAAGAAAGTTAGGTATCTTTTAACATAAAATGTCAGATTATGAGGCAGCTGGTGGAACAACAGAGCCTTCATCTTTTGGTCAAACAAGTTTCTTCTTTAAGGAACGGAACTGCCAACCCTACTGTGGACAGTGATCATAAAAATAAAAATATACTCGATATATTATAAAATTTTTAATACCCATACTAATAAAGTTTATTAATAAATAGAAATTAATATTTCTATGTTTTTAAATGGATAATTACAAAAAAAAATACATCTGATGCACAATGTTTTACGAACATTGTCCTTGGTTGTCCATGGAAAGTTTTTTCAATTTATCGAAGATAAAACGCCAGTATAAATAAAATTTATAAAGTAAAAATTAATAAATAATAAAATAAAGCAAATTAAAACCTAATAAAAAAATTATAAAAATAAATAATTTAATGCATTGAACAATTACCGTGCAAAATATTGTRCGTTTGTTATAAGACGCATGTGCGTGAGTTATAACAAAATATAACGATTAAAAAACATCCAAAAATAAATCTTCGTATAAATATTTATAATACACAATAAGCAAGGTATTCAACATTTTTTAAAAATAATTAATTTAAATGTGTGAACATTCTTTAATATCGACTAAATAATTATTAAAATATTCTTTATTTAATATTTAAATTTAAAGAAAATGGTGCTTCAAAAGTTTCTTCTGCAAATTATAGAGATTAAAACTTCAAAAATTAATAAATAATAATTTGAATTTAAAGATATAAAAATGACTAATTTGCATCAATAGCACAAATAGAAAATAATATTTTTGTTTAAACATTTTTCACAACACAAAACAAAACTATTGCTTGAAAAAATTATTAACAACGTTTCAATCAAATGAAATGTAATCAATTCAAAAAATGATTAAAAATAAATAACCAACTGAAATTATGTTATTAATACAACACAAAACAATCAAACTAAACCAAAGAAAAAGGTAACTTAAACAAATAGCGGATGCAAATTGTTAAATGATGTTGATAACTAAAATAGTTGATCTAAATTTAATGATAAACACATTAAAAAAATAATACAGAGCAAAATCTAGAATTCTATAGATTAACTATCAATGAATAAAATGGCTCGCAAAGTCCACATAAGGCAGAACGCTGCGACATTCRACCCAATTATCGCACAACAGATTGGAATAGAGGTACCGCTCTGCCCCATTATAAGAAAATTATTAAATTAAAAATTACAGATCAGCAGCCCAAAAAATGAAAACACGCTAAGTAAATCCCATTTAAACAGTTATTACGAATGGAACACATTACTTATTTATTATTAAAATTATCTTAAATAAATTAAAATAAAAAAATACTTTTAAAAAACATTCATAAATAAAGAGGATTAGAAGAAGTTCGTTGTTACACTGCTGTGTTAATTAAAACCATAATATTTATTATCATATAAATAACTAATCCAAGGTCCTGCGCGGGAGGCTCGGTGTTCACGCACGCAAAAATGCAAAGAGTTTTTCGGTGCTTAATATTAAAGAAAATGAGCAACTCTAGTTTAATGATAAAAATTAAACAAATTGTGTATTTTAATGAAATACATATTATACATAACCAAAAAGTATTTTTTAATGATATAGAGCCAACTGTTTCGCAAAACCGGAGCATATCTTATGTCGCATAAATTTAGAAAAGCTCCTTAAACAAATCTAACAAATTTATTGAATAATCAATAAATCAATAATAATATAAAAGTTACATAAAAAACAAAAGAAACAAAATTTAATAGCACTTAATAAATAGCTGTAAATGATCATACCAATATTCGATTAGTAATTTATTTAAAAAAGTTTTTGTTATAAAATTTTCTGAAATTAAATTCGAAAACCATAAATTATATAAGCTTTTTTTAGCAATTGATATTTTTCAACAAGAAAAAAGTAAAATTTTCTTTTTAATTTGAAAAGATCAAATCTGAATTTAGTTTATTAACTACAATTTAAGCAAATGTTTACAACAAGAAGCAGAAAAATTGAAAAATACTAAAAATAAAATTTAAAGATGGTAAAAATAAAATGAATCAAAACATAAACTTAAAAAGGAGTAAACTTCTTGTTTAAAACTTTAAAAAGCGTGTATGCAAAAAAAATAATTTAAAATACAAAATTATAAAGGACCTCTGACAACAAAGGTGACTGTTCAAGGAAGACAACAAGACTAACTTCAAACTCAATCTCTGTGTAAAAATTTCTTAAAAACAATAAAGTTCAAAACAAAACCAATTTTAATTCAACTCATAACATTTATGTGTTTAATGAATGAAATTTATAAGGTTTATTTTTTAAAATAAAATTATCTTGTTATCGATCTATTACTTATTTGTTTATAAAAGACATTACAAACATTTTACTTTTAAACAAATATTTAAAAATAATTTCCGTAAAAAAGATGATGTAAATTATATGATTTTATCAAAAAAATAGCTCTAAACTCGAAATTCAACTAATAATATATAAATTTGCAATTAAAACATTTAGAATGAATCGAAGGACTCATATATTTGCTCGTCTTTAGCGATGATGGTGTCTCGGCATAAAAAATCACACATAATGCAACGGTTTAAAAGAAAACGAGCCGATCTCGATTAAGAAAGATTATTAAATAATATGTAAACTAAATTATTTAAATTTTTCATATTTAAAATTTGCATGAACATGAAAGATTTTTTCCAAAAGGTACAAACAAAAATTTAAAATTTAGAACAACATTTGCACAAGATTTTGCGTGTAAAATTAACAGTAAAATATACTTACTTTTATTTCAAGTAATTAATTAAATGCCCTAAATTGTTCTTTTTTTTGCCTGAGTTACATAAGTTTGTAAAGTTCAGTGAAAATGGCCAAGTTTCTTAACAAATGTCGTGAAAAATAAAATATTATGATATTTTCTATTTTTAATTGAAAAAATACCGAATCAAAATTGTATTAACATTAACTTGTGTTGTTTTAAGTTTGCTTTTATATAATCCAACAAATTTAAATCCAACTTTATCTTTTTAGTTGTTATTTTATTTTATTTTTTAAATGTTTCCTTCCGTTGCTTCCTTCTTAATTAGAGATTCGCACTATCACTAAGTTTTATAATTCATCATTACACTTTAATATATTTTTGAAAAAAAAAATTGTTGTTTGATATTTATTGCTTAATGAATAAATTCTCATTTTGGCCAAAACTAATTAATTTTTTGTGTGTGGTTATATTTCTTTATTGCTGGGTATCAGGGCAAGTGCGCAAAATTACAGTTAACTGCGACAAAAAAATTAAAAAAAAATTTAACACCAAAATTTTACATATTAAAAAAAAAGTATCTGGCAATGGTATTTTTTAATACTCGTCCAGAAGAAGCGTGGCGGTTTGACCGATTTATCGGTGTACAATTAATTAACATTTTTGATGTTAAAACATTAAATTACCTGAATATTGTAAAAAACAAAATAGCGTTTGCAAAGGATCAAAAAGGTTGGTACTCAGTGGACACACCAAAGAAAATATCGTCTTATTTGGCACACAAAAGAAAATTTTAAAAACAATAAATAAAAGTATTTTTAGTTATTTAAAATGAAAAATTAAAGATAATCATCCAAATCATAAATAAATGCATAGTTTCATCAGAGAACAGATCAAAAAATATTCTTCAACTACTTATAAAATATTAGTTGAAACGAGCATTATTTTCTTGTTTTAAAAAGGCTCACGCTCTGACAAAAAGGCTCACGCTCTGACAATCTTCATCTATGAAAAGTGCCTCAGCAACAGCATAATTATTCATATTTTTCAATAAAAGCAGATTTAAATTAAAAAATAAAATATCTAAAAACGGTTTAAAAACTTTACAAAGTTAACAATAAAATCACAGATGGCATATGAACACTTGCGAACCAAAAGAAAACTTCCCTAAAGTGAATATAGGAATTTTATTTTTTGATGTCTGGCTTTATTTTCAAATTAAATTTTTTATTTTCTACTATTTTTAACCAAAAATGCACAACTAAAAATTACTTTTTCTTTGACATAAATGCACCGATCACAATTGTAATTCAATATAACCAAATTGTGTCAAAAAATAAACAACCTGGAAAAGGATGGAAAGGAAATTCATAACTTTTGCGTGCCCGCAATCACTACACATTTTAAAGATTTATAAATTAAGAAAATTCTTATCAAACAAATATAATTAATATTTGTATATAAAACCAATTTTATGCAATTTGAAATAGTTAAAAAATAAAATAGTTTATTAGTACCTGCTAATTATTACTAAATCCTAAAGTAAAAGCAATTTTAATAGAAAACCGGCCTTCTGGACTTCGATCGCTGATCTGCGCGTGTTGACAAAGAAGAGGGTCAAAGTGGTAAAACCTGTTTTAGGGGAACCCAATAAATTTAAAGTTTAACATTTTATAAAGCTTATGATTGTAAACTTAAAAAACGAATCAAATTAGACTTTCCAGCTCAGAGAAAAGGCGTGGAAAGAAGTGGCTGTTTCGCGGAGGTTCACAATTAAGAATTAATATAAAAATAAAAATTTTTTAATGCAAATGTTAAATATTTTGACACACTAAGTCAGAAAAATCGTTTCCGATTATAATCAGATAGTTGGAATTATAAGCCGATAAAAACAAATTTAATAAATATTTTGTAAAAAGTAAAATTTAATAAAACAAAAAACTTATTTGATTAAACACACCAAGAAATTAAATCAATTTTGATCAAAATGAATGTTAATTTAATTGATTTTTTCAAAAGAATTTCAAAACTATTTAAAGTTGAAGGCGTTATTAAAATGTAAACTGTTATATTAAATATTTATAATAAGATCGCTTTCAGCATCACGATGGGATGCTAAACAAACAAATGCTTTTGAAAAATCTAAGTTAAAACAAATCATACGTAAATTTTAAAATAGATTTACAAAACATCAAACGATTCGATAAATTTAATTTTTTTTAAATATAACCCTTTCGAGCACTTGGAAGAAGCATCTTCAATAAGAATTCTTCAATTCTGTGACCGAATTATTTATACAGCAATGAATAATGGTTTTCATTAAAAAATCGGAAATAAACAAATTTGTAACATTTTGTACATCAAAAAATCTGGAAAATATTATTAACGAAAAAGGCGATGTTAATGAGCCGTTCAATAAAAATAATAAGGCCAAATTCCCCAAAAAAATAAAATATAAAATGACTTTAATTAAATAAAAGTCATTAATAAAGAGAGTTACTGTTCCAACTTAATAAATTAGTTAATATGATCTATTCACACATTTAAATAAGTAAACATAATTAATAGTGTTGAACAACGACGATAAAACTGATTTAATCGGAGAATTGAACAAAACAGGCACCAACTAGTTTTTAAGACTAACAGTCGACAAAACTATACTATAAGGGATTTTATTAAATATTACCAATCCGAGCACTTTGTGCTCATGGAGACCATTCTGGAAGGAAGAACCGTATGGCTACATTAAATTCTGGCTGCAAACAAATAAAAATAAACTAAATAGTTGAAAATTAATTTATTAAAAACTTTATTCATGGAGAATATTATTTCTTTTTAAATTAAAGCATTTCTTAAACATATAAAACAATGTGCTCGGTACTAAGGTAACACAAAACAACATTTTAACACTGCATGCCTTTTTAATAACAACGAGGTCACACTCCGTTCAAGGTAAAAGGTTTATGACGCGTTTTTTACTAGAAAAATTAATAACCATTTTTTTAAATGAAAAGAGAAAAATTTTTATGAAAATAAATCAGGCATTTATCATCTCTAAAAATACAAACCAATGCAAGTTAAAAAGAAGTTTTACAGAAGAGAATGTAAAATAAATGAAATATAAAGTAAACAAATAAATGATCAATTTTGATTAATTCGACAAAAAACATTGAATAGATGAAATATGTAATAGAAAAAATGTTATTTAATTCGTAATAAATTGTATAAATGCAATAATAAAGCATTTTATGAAAAGTCTTAAGAAACAGATGAGCAATCCAGTATAAAGAACATTTATAAATTCAAAAAACATTCATTTAAAACCTAACTAAACAAGAAAAATCGACGAAAATATTGGATCATTAATATTAATTTTTATTAAAACATTTCCCAAATTAAAACAATTATGTTTGACATAAAATAGCGACTATTCAATGCTAAAGTATATTTTAAAACCTATGAACATTCAAAAGCAGCACCGATATGACGTGCACATGCGGGGTTTGCACAAACATCATGTTCAGCGTTGAAACGCCAATTTAACGTGCCAAAGAAGTCCTAAAATCCAAAATAAATTCTATTCGCAATTAAATAATTGAACATTTTAAAATATCGAAAAAATTAAATGGAATAAAAAAATAACATTTTCATGTCAAGATGAAAAGCAAAACCGACATTTATGTAAAATTAGGAATTTAAGGTGACTAAAAATGATTAAAACTTATATCAAAAAATTAAAATTAATTGAATGATATCTAGAATGAAAAAATCCCGTTTTAAATGCATTTCTAACATAAACTATTAATTATTTAAAATTAATTTAAATTGATATTTTAATTCAGATGCAAAATAAAATAATTTATAAATGAAATATAAAAGGTGATGATAATGGGCTAAACGACTAAATCATGCAATGCTGTTTAAGTGTAAACTAAGAACGGCCAACCATCATGGACTAAATTCTAAAAAAAAAAGAGAAGATATCAGAAATTAATTAAAAGTTTAGAATTACACTAAAACAGAGCTCTAAACAAATAAACATTATAAATTTTTTAATTTGAATTGAAAATGTAGAAGGAACTACCATTGAAAATCGCATAAAAAATCTTAATTAAAAGTTTATTTAATTAATTACCAATTACCAATTTTATAACACAATTATTCACCTATGAGAATGTTCAAACGAATAAATATTGCAATAAAAAAACCATAGATAACAACTTTCAATAAATTGTGTTTAAAAGTTTAATAAGCTTGAAATTATTTTAATAATTCTTAACTTAAATAAACAAATTTTTAAAAATAAATTTTAATTAATATGAATATAAAATTTTAACTAATTACTAAATCACAGTTTAATAAAACAACAAATTGTATTTAATGAATTCAATTCTAATATATATTCTTAACAATTTTCCATCTGACAAATTCGCCGAACAACATTATATATTTTTTATTTGTTTATTTAAAAAAAAATTTCGTCGCCTTTTCGACCTTTCAATGATAAAATTTTTTAATTTTCCCACAGGACAATCGGCAACATATCGCAATTTAATTAAAAAAAAATCATTTATATAAAACGAAAGCAAATTGGAATCTATAAGAATAAAAAGTCTAGCAAAGTGTTTTTCTAGCATAAATGTATTATTTAATTACTTAAACATTAAAAAAAGTTCAAATACTTCTCTACATTATGAATTTAGCAATGGTGCCAAGCGACAAAAGATAGAATTAGGGTGCGGCCAACTAGAGCAAATTGTGGCATTTATGCCGCCTAAGTAATACTTTAAAATTGGGTTTTAGATCCAAAACGGAAATAACAAAAAAAAATCGTTAAAAGAAATGAACAAAATCAAGATTTAATTAATGGTTAAAAAATCCAAGTTGTATAAAAATGCATTAAATTTATAAATGTTGCAGAAAGTCTTCTGTTTTTTGTTAAAGAAAGCTTTATAAACTTTTTTTACAAATTTTAATATCAATTGCAATGTCTTTCAACACATATCACCATTTATTTATGTACTGACCGCATGGCTTTAAAAGGGGGAGCTTCGCTGTTTATATGAATTCGACTTTAAATTTTTAAATTTTTTTAAATTTTTTCATTCATATTAAATTACATTTAAAAATCTAAGTGCAAGAAGTAATTAATAACTTAATACTTATAAATTCACCCCCTTCCCTATCGCATCATTTTCGTTTAAGAATTTGGACGCCCGAGAAGAAATGGCGGAATACGACACAAGACGCGCACTCCTGCCGCGGTTGTCGCTGCATAGAAATGTGGCGGCATATTTCATGGACTCGTGAAATTTAATATTAATTAAATTTTCGATTAAAAAAATTAATTTTATTTAAAAATATTTATTCTAAATATTCAGAAAGAACTTTAAAAGAAGTTGGATGTAAATAGATATTTTTAAAACTAAAAGTAAAAAGTAGCAACATTTACCAACTTACGTTCAGTCAGTGGTGCCGTTAAACCCCCACCAACTCTGCCCAAGCCCCCCTCCACGGGCTCACTACCAAAAGGGATGGTTAATCTTGTTAACTTCGCGGCGAGCGTCAGAAACCGTTTTTTGGCCACAGCCAAAGATTATAGCAACCTAAAAGAAAAAATAGACGAGAATGCTTAATGCGTTTAAATTCATTATATTTTTATACCAAAACAAAAAATTCACCCAATCGCTTATTATAAATAGTGAAATTTAAAACCATTTAAAAAATAACCATTATTGTGACAAGGCATGGAAGATAAGTGAAAATGACGGCAGTAAACTCCGAGCATGAGAAGGTATACAACATGAATAATAAAAACAATAGTTGATCATTACTATGCGGGTATTTAATAAATTTGAAATTTGAATTAGTAAATTCAAAAAATCTAACATCAAAGTCGACACCAAAATTTTGCTATTATTAAGCTAAACGGTTTAATAAACGCGTTTTTATATCAAAAAATAATTAATACCGATTTTAACAAAACCTTAACGCAAAGTATAAAATTGGAAACTTATATAAATTTTAAGCAATAGTTGATTAAAAACCAAATTATAATAAAATATTATTAATATTTAAAAATGCTCATTACAAAATATAAAATAACTTAATATCAATTACACTTTTTAATGATTTGGCAGCAAGGATAAAAAATATATAATACAGCGCTATAGTGCTTGAAATAAAATGATAGAATAAAATGTGTTCAATGTAAGAAACTGTCATTTTCCTCTCTTTAAGCTAGCTTTAATAAAATGACTAAGAAGATGAAATTCCCAAAACAATAATTGGCTGAAGCCCCGCTAACTAATAAAGGGGAAAGGATAATTAGACCATACTCGCAAAATTAAATAAAATCCAAAATTATTTTAACATATTCAAGTAGATAACAAAATTTTTACATAATCCAATGGGAAAAAACAAATAGAAAATAAAAACTGTCAATGGCAAACTTAATTAATTGCATTTTAAAAGTCCAAAGACGCACCAGCGTACATGAGGCTGGGCATGCCATCGCAACCTACATGTTGCTCAAGTTACATATTCTGCGCAATAAAATGTTAATATTCATTTGTTATTTCAAAAAAAGATCAAACACCTGAAATCTGTTTAATATAAATCGATAGTACATTACTAATCTTCGTGATTTGCGCGATCCTTTAAATGCGAATATTATAAATAACGCTAGCCTACCAATATTGAAAATATTATTTTAAAAAACTAAACAAAATGCGCGTGCATGACACCGACTAACTAACACTGGTCTTCAGCGTGTGACTAATTAAGAAGTGAATCGAAATTAAATGCTTAACATAATAAGAACAGTTTTGCAGTATAAAAAATAAATTTAGATAAATTATATCCAAATAAAAATTAAAATAAAATTAATGTAAAGGACTATTACAATAAAAAATTTATTTAATTCAATATTTTTTTTTTGCAACAATGAGAAAAGTTAAATCCCTTTTTTTGAAGCTCTAAAGCGAGATATAAAAAAATTAAATTTCAACAATTAACGTAAGTAAATTTAAATTTAACAAAAAGTATAAATTTTCAAATGTTACACATTCCTCTTTGAAAAAAATGACAGCGAAGCGACTGTTCTGAAGTTTTTGCACTGATGGGCTCCTCCTATAGCAGGAAATCCACGATCGAATTTTAAAAAATACTCCGCAATCATAACCGACAAAGCCCATAAACGCCACTGCTTCGTACGACCTTTTGATGGGCTTGTTAAAGCGTGTTGAGGGTTGAACAATTATTTTAAAAAGCTGAGCAACGTGCTTTTGCCCCAAAATACAATTTTTAAAGACAAGCAATTAAATATATGTTACATTTTATTACATACAATCATATATGCTAGGCGAAGTTTGTATGTGTGAAATAAACACAAAAACATGTTTTTCAATAAACAATTAAGTTTCAAATTGTTGCTTTTAAAAAACCACGACATATTGCAAAAAAATATATATTTATTCAATACTTAAATAAATGAAGAAAAATCTATAATATTATGCCAAAAGAATTGATCAACAAGAAAATATTTTTGAAAAAGCCATGCTAGAAGATGAACACGCCCAAACGCAAAAATACATGTAAAATACTATAAACATTTTATTTAATTTCTAATGCAAATAGAGGTATCTAATAATGCTATAAAAAATCAAGAACACTGGCTATTTAGATACAATAAATAAACTATTTTTAAAATTAAGATTAAAAAAATTAAATAATACAATATCCTTTTCGAAAAATACCGGTGGTTTTCGGTACCTGTACTTTTTCGGTACTTTACCAAAAGAACCGACCAAAACTTTTTGAGAACCACAGGTACCGACCGAAAAATTTGAGTACCAGCTAAGTACTGAGAGGGAAAATGTATTAAATTGAGTAATAGATTTAAATTTTTTCAATTTTTTAAAGATAGGTAAGCAAATAAAAAAATAACGATTAGTTGGTTGAGGCAAAAATTCATCGATGGCCTATTGGTTTGCTTTCCCGCAAGTCTTATGTTGCGGGCTTGGTTCGGACCCGCTTGAGTGCCAGTACTTTTTTATTTTTTGGGGTTTTTTGTACAAAAAAAAACGAAAAATTTGCTTTTGGTTTTGGTCAAATTGGGCAAAACCCAAAAGAAACCAAAACCTAAAGAAACCCAAAAAATTTTGTACAAAATTTTGTTTGGGTTGAGTTGCAGGTCTCTACTAAAAAGCATCATAAATTACCGACTTTGAGTTGCAAATCTCCTAAAAAATTGGGTCAAAAATTCAAAATTTTTCTCGGCGGCGCCTATCGGCACCGCCGGACATCCTCCACTCTTACCTAAAGAATTTTTTTGAAAAAATTTCCGAAATTCCAAAGCAAAATGCTTAATTTTGCCAAAATTTTGGTAAATTTCTTAACCAAAATCCAAAAATTTTTTCCGACGGCGCCTGTCGGCACCGTCGGGCTCTCCTCCCCAAAAAATTAAATCTTTATGGTGCATATTTGCCATAATAAAAGCCTTTTCTTAGGGGTGCACTTTAATTTAAGAAATTTCGATTTTTTAAAAAAAGTCCCACAAAAAATTGCATTTTTCAAAAATGCACCCCTAAAAATGGATTTTGCCCATCCCCGTACGGGGATCCCCGTTCCCCGGTTTGCTCATCCCCGAAAACGGGGATCCCCGGTTTGTCCGTCCCCGGTATCCCCGTCCCCGGTTTGACCGGGGATCCCCCCCGGCTGCAACCCTAGTTTGAAGTCCAGCAGGTGCAGCGCGCCCAAATTTAAATAGAGAAAATGTAAGTGAGTGTTTTACAATTTAAATTAAATAATGTATGCAAATAAAGTTGGTTACAATTAGTGGAATTTAAAGCTCATTGCCTTAAATTTGTAATTTATTTGTATGTATATAACACGTGTTGATTGAAAAGTTCTAATATTAAATAATGCGATTTTGCAATTGCAAACCCATATAAATTTGCAAAATAGGAATTGGGTATTTTATTTAAATAACAACCTTCAGTTAAATCAAAAAGCAGCTTACAATAATATTTTAATTTGATTAAACTTTTAAGAAAAGATAATTATTCTAGAAATAAACAAAAGTTAAATGCTAATATGGGACAATCAAATCGATTTGCCAGAGTCAAAAAACCCCATTGAAATTATAAAAATACTCACTTGCTTATTGCCAATGTGAACACAGCCTTTTAGAAATGGTGAACTTTGTGATATTGTGTTCATCGGCACTGATAATKCCCAAAAACAATTTTGAAGCATTTATTACTGTTACACATTTTAATACATATTTTAAAATTCATGAAAAAGTTTAATTATACTGATTTTAAACTTTTGCAAACTCAATGAATATTAAAATTGATACCTAATAATAATTTTATTTGGCTTTATTATCTATATCAACTAACGTATTATCGTCTATGAAATGCATCAGTGGTGGTATGGATTTAAAAACACACGTTTTAGCAGCGAAAACAACAGATTAAAAWTWWWAAAAAMMAAAAMMAAAAAWWWTWAMYTTWAAAAAAACTTTAATGTTTTTTGTTAAAAATTAGGATCCATTCTTTTAAGATTATGCAAGATTCCAAAATTGAAAGAAACGAAAAATATTAAAAGTTTCAGGAAAAAATAAAATTAAAAATGAGAAAGTTAGAGACGGCGAATAAAATGAGATTTTACAGCATTTTCAAGACATATTAGGCGGATCTCTCAACTAAAAGGCACGTGTGTACATAAATCAAAAGAAGCAAAAGAATACATTTTTGTACGCTAGAAAAGGAGGAAGTACGGAGCCTCTTTTAAATCATCTTTTGTGATTCCACAAAGAATGTACTTTTAAAGAAAACCCCTGAGCTGCGGGAGAGCAAYCTGAACCAAAATACAAATAATAAAATGGGTTTGGATGTGTATAGCTTTGTTAAGGCAAATTGCAGATTTTTAATTAACTCCTCAAATGAATTTTTTGTCAACGAGACGAGGCCTGTGTCGAGCCCAAAGTCATCTCGTTAATGTTTGAGACGAAGTCCAATCATTTCACACTTCTGAAAATTTTAATGAGGCCCAAGTCCAGTTGCTATTAAGAATTAACTGTTTTTAATTTTATTATTATATAAATAAACAGCACTCACTGTCTCATACGCTCCAAATTCGTAGCTGAAAAATATAAATTGAAAAATATCTTAATTTAAAAATTCTTTACCAAAGAAGGCATTGCAAAAATAAAACGGCTCTAATTTGAGCACAAATCCGACGATCTGTTCAAAGCATTACGGAAAACTTTCAACACTTCTCCTCATCAATTCTAAAACATTGCTAATACTTATTAAAATATTGAATTTGTAATTGAAAACACGGTGATGCGATCCTGCGTCATTTATTCTTTTTTACTATTTTCCAATGGGTTGGTTGGCCAAAGATTTTTTGCATTTTTTAAATCATTTTTTGAAAATGCCTGCTTGGAACTATATAATATATAATTTCCATAGTCAAAAAAACATATTTATGGACTAGCAATTAATATTTTTATTGCCAAACGAATTTTGTATTATACTTTTATAGCATGACCGCCTTTAATAGTATTAATATTGCAAGATCCTTTTTTGTTTTTTAATCAATATTAATACGTTCCAATAAAATTAATATGAGACCGGACTTCTTTTAATTTGGCACTTTACCATTTGGTTTTTGTTGAACTTTTTCTCTTTTTACCACGTATTTTAATCTTCTTTAAAGTTTTGATTTTTAATTAAATGTAAAGCCCTAATGATTTTGATCATTTGTTATAACGCGAATTCATTTTAAATGTTTAAAACATTAATTTGCGTTACAACAATTAAACAATTAATTAATTTTGTGTAGTAATTAATTAAATATTTTTCATTTTATACAATAATTATCATGCTTTGTTCCCAAATTGTTCGCTTCCTTCACGGCAGTTAACTAAATTAGAATAATACTCTGTTATAATTTACGCTGGCTGTCTTTGATATGCACTCCTTTCGAGATGACGCTTAAAAATCTCATATTGAATTTCATATATTTTAATATTGTTAAATCATTCAATTTTAATTGTTCATGCTTAAACCATCTTTTAATCGCAGCCCGGAGCACTGTTTAATTAAGATTAATTTCTGGACTCACTTAATACTCTGGATATTATAGAAGATTTGTTTTAAGAGTACAAATTCAACGACAAGAAATGTTTTTAATATTGTGCGGTCTCTCTGATAACAAAAAGTAGCAAAAGAAAAAAATATATTCATAAACTAAATGAACTTTCAAAAACAATAAGAAAGATTATTTAATAAAATATCAAAGCCGCATATAAATTTCTATGCTCTAGACGAATGTTATTCGGGTGGTCTTTTGATCACTTTCTACCGATTGTTTCTAGTTCGCCTTTGATTTGAACAGCTTATTCTATAAAATGTTATAAAGCAAACTAAAAGTTGCAAAACAATGAATGTTCTTGGATAACGAAATATATCCATAAGTTGTACAATTGTAGAAAAATTCTTGTCGTTGAATTTGTACTCTTAAAACAAATCTTCTATAATATCCAGAGTATTAAGTGAGTCCAGAAATTAATCTTAATTAAACAGTGCTCC
>MEIZ01000048.1:272247-292120 GCA_001723225.1 Globodera ellingtonae
ACGCTGGCTGTCTTTGATATGCACTCCTTTCGAGATGACGCTTAAAAATCTCATATTGAATTTCATATATTTTAATATTGTTAAATCATTCAATTTTAATTGTTCATGCTTAAACCATCTTTTAATCGCAGCCCACACCACCTGCCCTACAACTCCGCCTCCCATGCTGACATCGCTCCCTCCTCAATTAGATTTTTGCGACATTAAATACTCTCTTCTGCCGGCAGATATTTTTAGTAATTTAAAAATTTTAAATTTAATTTTTGAAACAATTTTAAATATTAGTTTATACAATTACCAGTTTAGAATTGAGTAGAAATATCATTGTTGCATTACTCATATATAAGTTTTCCATGTTGTGGGGCATGTGTATTACCTTAGCATAATCATTCTCCGCCAGTTGTTAATTGTGAAGTTTTAGTTCTTTTAAAGATTTTTTTAAACAAATATTATTTATGTGAATTTATATAAGAATTATTTATATAGTTATTCTGCGTTCTTGATTTATTGATTTTTTTAAGATAATATGATCACACCCATCCGCCTTGCGAATACACACCAGTGACTTCAAATTAAACTGCCTTTTATTTTAAAGTTGTTTAAAATCATTATTGTAATAGGTATGTATATTTGTAAATGTTAATTTATTTATGCATTATTAATGAAGTGGTTTTGAAACGCTGTATATCACTTTGAAAAGACATTCATTTTTTAAGGTTAAAACATAATAAATGTTATTTCAATAAAAAAAAATAAAAACCCCCTTTTTTTCTCCTAATTGAATGCCCATGTGATGTAATGGGAGTGTTGTAAATAGCCTAGGACCAATCAGTAACCAAGGGCAGGGCGAGGCATTACGATCAAAAATTCCTGAAAGCACAAAAATATGGATTAAAAGTAAACCACAAAATATTAATAATTTTCAAAATAGTAACTCGAACGGAACTAGTGTTTATTTAAATCAAAAAGAAAAACAACAAAAACTATCGGATTCCGACTTGTAATGTGACAGTTATTAATGGTTTTAGATTTTTTCTTAACCGATTAACTAACCGGAATGAACATTAACTTACATATATGTAATTTAATATCTTTGTCAATTTTCAATCTTTTGGGTTTATTTATTTTACTGAACACAGTCACTTATTCACGTTGGTCCATTTGCTATCAAAGGCTCACCGCCTGCAATGTTAAATGTTCATAAGGCGATTTAATTTGTCTGTATGTACTTTTATTAAGCCTGTTTAAAATAATATGTGGTTTTTATATCTATATATCCATAGCCAATCATGTTTTCTCATCTCAAATCATATTTTTAATTATTTTTAACAAAGAAATAGATTAAATTCAGCTTTTGTGTAATGGATTTTCGTTTTCTATTTTATGAGCCACGAATTTTTTGAAATATTTATTACATTCCTTTTAATAAAAAAAATGTATTGCTGAATCACGCTTTGTTTTTCGATGAACAATTGGTCCTTGTTGGACGGGCACTCCATGAATAGGAGGTTGTCGCGAGCTGTTTAAATTGCATTTTATAATTTTTTATTGTTAAACCGGCGAGAAGCGGCGTCCTGCGCGGATAAATTCAACATAAAATTGAGTAGAGATACTTCTGCATAATTATAAGGTTGTAATTAATAGATAAGAAATAAGGTCATCAAAAATCAACAATTTAAAGCATAACAAATATTTATTTTAGTATCAAACAATTGTTTTTACTCATTTCAAAGCGGTCAATTTTTGAATTCCCAAAATTAAACGATAACGATTATTTTAATTTGATAATTTATTAATTATTATGCGTGTTTATTAATTAATAATCCGTTTTTATCAAATTCAAATTCCATTATAAATTGTTTTTTATTTTATATTTGGCATAAATTTACGGTCTGTCTTTTGCAATGCATATATAATTTAACATAAACTTTGCGCCAGAATTTTAACGTAATTTATTTCAAGCCAAATATTTTTCCTTTATGTTAATGTTCATTACATAAGTAAGCTTAAAATATCTTGAGGTTTGTCAGCGGAATTCTGTAGGCAGAAGCAGTAATTTAAAATTAAAAAAAAGTTTTTGTTCGTTGAAACACACAAAGTAACCTTTTTATGATTATTTTTTTCCCAGTTTTCTATTTTGTATATTATTTATATTTAAATAAAAATTTTAACTATTTAAATTTTCTTGCTAGACCACTTATTATTTTAACTTTTTTTATAAAAACTAAAACTCAAGGTACAATTAATAAATCATCGAGAGGCTTCACCATTTTCAGTCATATAAAGGCAATTTAGACCAACAAAAAATTTGCGAACGGATGCTTCGAACTGTGCGCTATAACTTAATCCATTGATAATAAGTAGGGTGGTAAATTATATGCACATGCATATTTTTTTCCTGAACTGGGAACGGTCTGAAACGCACGAAAAACGAGTTTTCAACTTGGTTTGAAGCTTCTAGAACGCATTTCCATGGGCATATTTTGCATATTTTTGCATATTTCACGATTTATGTGCATATTTTTTTCATTTTATGTGCATATTTTGGCATTTTGCAAAAAAATTAGTGATCTTGGCAAGAAAAATTTGATTTTATTTCATTTCGCTTCCGGTCCGAGGGTCGAAAAGAACAAAAACAGTCCGAAGGTCGAATAGAACAATTATAGTCCGAAGGTCGAAATTCCGAAGGTCGAAAACTCCGAAGGTCGAATAGAAAATAAAAAACACGTTTTTACCAATAAAGTACGAATTTTTTGCATATAGGTAAAAGTTAAGAAACGTTATGATTTTCTATAAATGTCAATGGCTATCGAACCGAATCCAGAACGGTCCGAATCCAGGCCCATTGTAAATTGGTTGGAATACAGAACCACAATCAAATTTTTAATTTCTCAATCCTCCTTTCTTTTTTTATTTGTAGATTGAATGCTAATTGAATTCGTTTATTGAATATGGTGTTTGTAGTTAATATTCAAATATGCAAGTAGTTATATTATTTGAATAAAAAATTCTTTTAAATTCTGTAAAATTTGAATTTTACAAAAATCCAATTTTGTGAAGGTTAATTTTGTAATTTATTGATATGTTTGGTAGAAGTTATTTATTTATTCAGCCAAAAAAATTAATGATTTTAATCAATCGGAGTATAAAGTGTAGTTTTATTGACTAAAATCGTTTAATAAAAGCTAATTTTTAATTTTAGGGCCAAATAAATTTGGTGCATCATACCTTTCGTTTTGAAAATTGTCCGTTATACCTCTAAAGCCGCACTTTTAATTGAATATATAATACATTATTTTAACTTTCTTTTATTTTGAAACTTGAAATATTTAAAACTGAAATATTGTTCTTGGTATAAATGTTTTTCTTTAACAATTATTTAAGTTTTCAAAATTGCGTTGTTTTTATTGCAATAGGGGTTTTTACCTTAATTTATTCGAATTTGGGTACTTTATTTTAAAATTCATCGCATTGTTAATGTTTAAAGATTTTTTAAGGTTTTGCATATTTTTCATTTATAACTTTTAATTTTATCCTAAATTTTCTTGTTAAATTTAAATATGTTAATTTTTAAAATCATGTGACATGCATGCATAAATTCTTTCTGTTTGTCAGCATCGCGTCATCGAGTTCAGCGACCAAATTTATAAACCATTTATCATTAAACAAATATTTTTGATTTAAGTTGTTTTTAATCGGCAGGTTTTATATGCAGAAATTTCATGAAGTTGATTTAGATAAAAATGTTTATTTTAAATAAATTCTGAATTTATTTCGACGCAAACTCTAAATACAAATTTTATTTAGTGAATCGCATAAAAGAGGATTATTTTCCTTTATCTGTCTGTCGTCTTTGGTCTGCACTCCTCATTTGGTGATCCGTCGCAAAGTGTGACATTGAAGCCCGCTTCTTTGCTGGCACGGAATTTTTATTCCAGAGGCTGAATTGGAAGATTTTTTTTTCTTTCTAAATTCTTTTTTTTTGTAAAAATGTTCGGTTTTTTAATTTTCAGGAAACAATTCGATGTTTAAGTATGTTTTGGTTCGCGTTCCGTTCACAATATCCTTGTTTTGTGAATAGTAAAATTGAAGAATAATTTATAAGTGGCAGCTAACCAAAAAAAAATTAAAAAAATAATAATAAATTTTGAAAAATATATATAATAACTGCGTTTGATGGGTAAAAAATAAACATAAGCTAAATGCAATTCCCAAATGCTATAAAGATACACTCCTTCAAAAATGATGATCCGATGAAATAGATTTTGGTAGTTCATTTAATAATTTTTGATTTAACGATTGCCGAATTGCCATTATGTCGTCTCGTCAGCAAACCGGCTCTCGGCGGACCTCGAGCCGCATACGCCTTGTCTTTCTGCCCTCAAGCCACCTGGATGCCAGAATTGAATTGTTTACTTATATTTTTCTTGTATTTATGTTTATTAGCATTGCTGTATCTTATCTGAAAATTTTATGTACAATTTTAAGTCAACTCTTGCACCTGGCGTTTCGTGCATAGACTCCCCGCTTTTAGAATCCATTTTTTGAATTCAGATGAAATTACTGCAATATTTATAAAAAGTTTTTTTTAATTGTATTCTTATAAATGCAAATAACATTCTAGAGTTAATAAGTGATTATTTATTAATAAAGTTGCATAAAAACAATGTGTTCATCTTCTAATTTAAAATTTAACATAAATTTTCAAAATGTAATGATCGATGTTGAAAAAAGTGTTGTTTCCGACAATAAACAAATATAAAGGTTATTAAATTTATGAACTTAGTAGGCTCACCTTTGTGTTTATTTCTAATTTTTTAAAGTTTATTTGTAGAAATTTAGCCTTGCTTTAAGAATATTCCAAATTTGTTAGGTTAGGTTTAACAAATAAAGAACTTATACTTATTTAAATTTTTTAGTTTTAAAGAACATCATAATTAACAGAAAGCTTTACAAGCGGGCCGCATGATGCTAAAGTGTACCCGTTCAGCTATGATGTCTTCGGTGAATTGATGTCACTGCACAAGCAAACGAATTTAAATCAACCAGTGCAATTTTTAGAGCTATATATATTCTATTAAAAGGATTTTTTTACAGCGTAAAACTAAAGCAACATTCAGACTTTCTACTAATGTTTCAATTTGCTTCGATTCTGCTCTACAATCGCTCTTTTTTTACATTTAATTGTAATATAAACTGCATTTATTGGAAACCGCCGATTTCTTAACTTTGTTGCACTTGCGCGCCTTGATAATTGGGGAGAAWCKGGAACAGCGATTTCTGCCGAAATAAATTAGACGCTCGTTATTTATAAAATAAGGAAGTGCTTTAATTAATTCTATAATTTTTTCAAGTGTAGCAATAAAATTTATTGATATTGAAATTTATTTTAAAACATCCTCATCGATCTATATNACAATTCGATGTATAAGTATGTTTTGGTTCGCGTTCCGTTCACAATATCCTTGTTTTGTGAATAGTAAAATTGAAGAATAATTTAGAAGTGGCAGCTAACCAAAAAAAAATTTAAAAAATAATAATAAATTTTGAAAATTATATATATATAATAACTGCGTTTGATGGGTAAAAAAAACATAAGCTAAATGCAATTCCAAAATGCTATAAAGATACACTCCTTCAAAAATGATGATCCGATGAAATAGATTTTGGTAGTTCATTTAATAATTTTTGATTTAACGATTGCCGAATGGCCATTATGTCGTCTCGTCAGCAAACCGGCTCTCGGCGGACCTCGAGCCGCATACGCCTTCTCTTTCTGCCCTCAAGCCACCTGGATGCCAGCTGCACGCGAGTGTTTTTTAAGATAAATTTGTTTGGGATATTTTTAGGCTTAGAACTAGACATACCTTTCGACTTGGTCTTTGCAAAGTGCAATAGAAAAGTCGGCCAGCTATATTTTTATTGACATTTAACGTAAGATTCATATTATAAAATTTATTTTATTTTTTTTAGCATTCGACGTTCATTAATTAATTGTAAGTCATGGTATAATTTAATTGTTTACTTATATTTTTCTTGCATTTATGTTTATTAGCATTGCTGTATCTTATCTGAAAATTTTATGTACAATTTTAAGTCAACTCTTGCTCCTGGCGTTTCGTGCATAGACTCCCCGCTTTTAGAATCCATTTTTTGAATTCAGATGAAATTACTGCAATATTTATAAAAAGTTTTTTTTAATTGTATTCTTATAAATGCAAATAACATTCTAGAGTTAATAAGTGATTATTTATTAATAAAGTTGCATAAAAACAATGTGTTCAGCTTCTAATTTAAAATTTAACATAAATTTTCAAAATGTAATGATCGATGTTGAGAAAAGTGTTGTTTCCGACAATAAACAAATATAAAGGTTATTAAATTTATGAACAGTAGGCTCATTGTGTTTATTTCTAATTTTTTAAAGTTTATTTGTAGAAATTTAGCCTTGCTTTAAGAATATTCCAAATTTGTTAGGTTAGGGTTAACAAATAAAGAACTTATACTTATTTAAATTTTTTAGTTTTAAAGAACATCATAATTAACAGAAAGCTTTACAAGCGGGCCGCATGATGCTAAAGTGTACCCGTTCAGCTATGATGTCTTCGGTGAATTGATGTCACTGCACAAGCAAACGAATTTAAATCAACCAGTGCAATTTTTAGAGCTATATATATTCTATTAAAAGGATTTTTTTACAGCGTAAAACTAAAGCAACATTCAGACTTTCTACTAATGTTTCAATTTGCTTCGATTCTGCTCTACAATCGCTCTTTTTTTACATTTAATTGTAATATAAACTGCATTTATTGGAAACCGCCGATTTCTTAACTTTGTTGCACTTGCGCGCCTTGATAATTGGGGAGAAWCKGGAACAGCGATTTCTGCCGAAATAAATTAGACGCTCGTTATTTATAAAATAAGGAAGTGCTTTAATTAATTCTATAATTTTTTCAAGTGTAGCAATAAAATTTATTGATATTGAAATTTATTTTAAAACATCCTCATCGATCTATATTTTTTTAACATAGTATTCATTAAAACATTATTGCAGAAATAATTTTAAAGTAAATACTGGTCATTTGTATATTTTGTGCTAACCGACATGTTAAATARTATAAATTAGTTAAAGATTTAATTAAAATGATCAATCTTGTGACCTTTGAGCGCGGAGAAATTTTTTAACTTTTATGCTTTTTCAATGGTATTTAACTTGGTTTAAAAAATAAAACTGCAATTTTGTAATTTATAAAGTCGTGAACGTTTTTTWAAATTTAATCAGTTAATTTTCATACTTGGAACTCGTCCTCGTTGGTGTTGACGCTTTTCTCGTGGTAGTCACTGCCCCAGGACGATTAATTACAAAACCCTCATTATTTGTACAATAATAAAATGCGTGACAATTTGGTGTTTAGTTAATATATAATCCGCTCAAACGTTTTTTGTAAAGCATTAAAAAAAAATTCAAATATTTTATTGCGCAAATTCATTATTATAATCAAATCTTAACGTTTTAAATGTAAATTATTTTTCTTGGATTCAATAGTAATTTTTGCTAAAATTTTTAGAATTAAGCTGATTTTATATCATTTTTTATTTAATTAAAATCTGATGGTTCTAAAGACATAACGTATAACCTATTCAATTAAAGCACATCTCCCGAACCATACTCGCATAATACGCCCCTTGGGTAACTTATTTTATTTGTTTCTTTGTTATTTTAAATAATACGTAATTTGATATCACAAATATTAAACAATTTTATCGTCACGAACTCCGTTTGACCGCTTCTACCGGGCCCGTTTGTCCAGGGGATGTATATCGTAAATCTGTAAAATTGATTTAAGTTTGATTTGATTAATTAGCTAAAAGCTTTTATGATTTGAATTTGTTTTAAAACAATTTACAAAATTTTTAATTCACATCAACAAATTTATTTGTTAATAATAAAATTTAAATTTTATGTATTCAAAACTCTCTTTAAAATTTAAATCGTTCCATTTTTTTGTGYCCAAACAAAAACGCCGCTCTCTCCTATTTTCCTTTTGGAGGAAAAATTCCATAATTAAAATCATCAATGTTGTTACATTTCTTTCGTAATTAATACGGTATTCTAAAATTGGTAAGCTTAATTTAGTTTAAATTTCTAGTTGGCCGGCTTCTGGTTGGGCCGCTGGTGCATGGCCTGCCTGATCAGGCATGTAGACRGACTCATCATTTAATGGTTTATTCGATAAGCATTTTATCGGGAGTTAAACTTTATTTGATTATTTTTTTGCGATTTAATTTACTTCTAATAATTATTTTTTAGATTTTTTGTTTGTAATTATTTTTWACCACAGMTGTTTTAATATGGCAATTGCTTGCATAGTGGGCAACTCCATATTTTTTTWAATTTGGTTTTAATATCAAAATTTATTAAATTATAAGATTTAAATTATAATATCAATTAAAATTTWAAAAAAAACATTTGCAGAGTCGATTTATGTTATTTATTTTCAGATTATAAAAACAAATGGCAAATTGTTTAATTTTGCGAGTGAATATATATTTATATTTTTGTGCAATACCATTGCTATTGAAGAAGCGCTATGTTTAATCCACTGCKTTGACAAAATTAGTTTAAACAACGCTCAACAAATTATATAATAACACCTTGAAATTTTTTGTTTAATTGTTTAAAAAAATCTTTGATTATGTTTGGGAAGGGCCTTCATTTTTATAATATTAATTTTTTAGTTTATATTTTTATGATATTTATTCTAAAATTGTACCTTCTCTCACAATACTCGTACTTGTAATTCGACATCTTAAAATGAAATGTTCATTGCAATTGATGTTTGCTGTTCATTTTTTTTCCCCTCCAGACATAAGTTGGAAAGGTATTTATTAATTTATAATCGATTAAAGTGAACGAAAGCAGTCCATTCTTTGCATTCACCTCTCGCTGCAGCAATTCAAATGGCTGCTTTTTTTCTGCCAGCCGGGGATGGTGTTCGTTTTCCCATCGCCGGAGGGGGGGGGGAATGGCAATAATATCGATATAAAGATACTTCCAAACTAAAAAAGTTGCGGCAGTTTTAATTTTAAATAAAAGTGAAATTGATTTTTTTGTTGTTGTTTTTTATACTTTTATAATTAATTTAAAATTTAAATCATGTTTTTAATATCAACAAAAATCTTTCCACGGCCGAAGGTTTCCTTTTTTAGTTATTTAGAGTAATTTGGTCATCAACGCACCCCATCTAATAATTTTTTAGTTACTTTTTTGAACATTTTATTTTTTGAAGAAATAGTGTGCTAAAAGAGAGAGTTAGACGGTTAGAGTAATTCGGTCATCAACGCACCCCATCTAATAATTTTTTAGTTACTTTTTTGAACGTTATATTTTTTGAAAAAATAGTGTGCTAAAAAGAGAGTTAGACGGTTAGAGTAATTTGGTCATCAACGCACCCCATACCGCGAGCTTCATCTCGTTCTTCACGAATTCTTGCCAACATTATTTTATTTTAAAGCTTTAATCATTCTTAATATCGTTTAAATCAAAAAACATGTTTATTATGTTATGATAAATTCTAGTTGTTTTCGAAAAACAATTGGTTTAATTTTATATTTGTTGTAATTTTCTGTGTTGTTTCTGTTTTAAATTGAAGTAAGAAATTTTTATTTTTTATATAGATCGGGTTTGAAATTCCAATTGCGATTTCTCATAATTCATTATTATTTTGTGTCTTTTCTCGCCTTTTTTATTTTTTACATCATTAGTWTTGTTGCTTTAACTTTGTGGAAGTTTTACACCACCCGTCATCATTCCATTGTGAAGCAAAATTAATTTATCAAAATTAATGATCTACATTAAGTTAATATTTATTCAATATCATTTATATTATGTYTACAAAACATTATTGCGGATGGATAATTTTTTTTGTGTTTATTTTCGGRCAGATTGCTCTGAAGGCCATTCTTTTTGTCTAATCAATACTTCAGCTTTTTTTATAAACGCGGTGATCTGTTCATTCAGTAATTTACACCGTAGATTTAGTTGACAGTTTAATAGTGCATTTATAATTTAGACAATTTTAGAAAAATATCCTGCATTTATAGTGATCCCGCAGCGTAACGTTCCCAATCTTTTCAAGGGGCCTTTGTTCTATTTATTTTTAGCTAAATAACTATTTTATAATTTGTTGTTTTTTATTTTAATGTTATTTTATTAAAACAAAAAAAAATTATAKTTCATCAAGCATTGTCATCTCTAATGTAGGAAACATATTTTAACTTGCTCATCCATTTAATGCATTTATAAATTTTTTGGTTTAAAATAATATTTTTTTGTCGCATTATTATAATTCACAGAAATTTATTTTTTTATTATTATTCTTTTGGTGGCTAAATTGCGTCAAGTGAAACTTCTGTGAATCGACAAGTCATATGAATTTTAGTTGTTTAAAGCAAGAAGTTGTAGCTGGGTTTTTTGTAAAATTAGATGAAGTGGTTGGTTTATATTTTTTGTCACATACATCTCTTAATATTAATATTTTTTAAAACAATTTTTTTGCAGTAATAAGAAGTAAATATTGAAAATATCGTTGCTTTTGTTTTAAGAGACCGGGAATCCCATATTTTTTTTATTATTATTTAATAATTGATATTTTTTTTTATAAAATTTAGATTTGGTTTGGATTAAATTATAATTGCTTTCTAATAATATTGAATCATCATTTAAAGTGACAAGCTCCTGTTCTGTTTTAACGTGCACATATTCTTTGTGTTAAGAAAGTCTTTGGGGTTCCGCAATGCGCCGGGGAATGGCTTAATTGTTACCATATAAATGAATTCAAAAAGGATGTATAATGTATAAGTAGAAAGATAACCAATTTATGAATTTATATTTTAATTTGGTGAAAGATTTACTTTCAAATCCTTTATAAATATTTACATATTTTTAGACAATTTCATTCATGATATAAAACACCATTTATTAAATATTTGTTTCTCAACAAATTTTTGTTGATTTAATTTGCAGGTATTTAAAATACTAATGTAGGGGCTTTGTGTCCACTTTTTCCCGATTATTTACTTATTTATCCAAAGTCTAAGAGCAACTTTTGATTTACAATTATTGGGATAATATTTCTTTAATTTCAATAAATACATAAAATATTTTTAATTTGATTAAATTTTTGGTCAGAAATAATAGCTAATGTTCAAAATTTTGATTATTTTTAACAATTTCAAATTGTTTTTCGTCAAAAAGACATGTACTTTATATGCATTTGCGCGTTCAAGCCTTTTTGTTGATTAATAAGAATTTAATAGTTACCGTATAACCTAAAATATAACGCCCCCCTAAATTAGAACTCCCCCCTAAAATAGAACTCCCCTTTTTGGGGGGGTTGAAAAATAGAACTCCCGGGAGTTCTATTTTAGGTTATACGGTAATTATTTGTTTGCTCATTATATCTGTTGTGTTGAATTTTTTTAAATTAAATTCCGTTCAAAAATTCTGTTTTTTGATGAACAGATTTCTTTAGCTTTCTTATTTGTTTATCATTAGCTTCAACCGCCAGTGTAAGAAGGCTCGAATCTTGGGATAATTTAGCAAGTTTTCCTTAAATCAAATATTGCAATTAAATTTGGATATTGCGTTTTGTCGAATCTAAATAAATTTACGTAACTGCTAACATTTAAGTTCCAATTCTTGCTTAATTCTTTATTACTTTCTTATAGGCTCCTATGATTTAGATTTATGACTTGTTTTTTAATTTTTTGTTCACAGCCCCAAGCAACTCTCGGGTCTTTTTGCACTTTTCAAATGTATATATTTTTTACTTAAACCAACTGWTTAGTATTGACTTTTTAAAATTATTTTATTTCTACTGGCCCTTTTTACGGTTTTCGATAAAAACAAAAACTTAGGTTTTTTAATATAAGCTCTTTTATGATAATAATCATTTTTTTAATCTATTATTTTTAAAAGTTTAACTAATTTGATTTATTTCATTGTTATAAATGATAAACGACGTGATAATTCCAAATAATAAATCATTGTTTAATGATAACGCCCGTTAGCTTTTGATAAAATGTTTGGAAACAACGGAAAAATGATTGTCGCAACTCAAAATATTACAAAAGACAAAAAAATATTCTGGACCACCAAATATTTTATCAATCCTAAAGAAGATTATTTTAATTTAAGATTTCAAATTAAGTTTCATTAATTATGTGGCCGTTTCAAGTATACATTTATATTTATTAAGTTATGTCTACATTTTTGGTTGTTTTGATAGAACAGCCTCATCTCAATTGAATATAATAAAATGTTTTCGCTTTCAGAAATTTCAAGTTGAATTTTGTTTAGCATCATTGTGATTCTTTAGTTTTTAGATGTTTCATATATTTGTATCAAACTTTGGTAGGTTTAAATGCCTGCCAATGTTTTCTAATACTACCTTCCAACTTATTAACTTTTTTAGCTTTAATAGGTTTTCATTCTATTTGTTGTTTAATAGTTTTGCTATCACTAATGCGGCTGTTTAAATAGTAAATACTCTGACCAATTATAACCGAGATTTATATCATGCTCTGTGTACTTGCTTTTTCGGATAATTCTTCAATGTCAAATTATATTGGCATACTTTTGGTATCAATCATTGCGCATCTAGTTATTTTTTATAAAGTGCATATTTTTTATTTAATTAATTTGTTTTCATTCAATTGATTTAGTAGCAGAAATATGTGGCTTTGTAGGTAATTAATTTTTTATAAAAAATTAAGTAAATTTAAAAAATTATAAATTTTTAATTTATATTTTTTTAAAACATTAAATATATGTTGAATCATGATCTGCTTTTACATTTGCAACGGTAATGTTTTTAAATTGTAAAAATATTGAAATAATTATGACCTCTTTGAAACAAGTTTATATGCATTCTGTTATTTTTTAAACACCTTAAAGCAAATACAGAAAGATCATATAAGACTAATTTCTCAATTAGATTTATTGTTTTTAGATTTTTAAAATAAAATAAATAAAAAATATTTTTATTATATAATTTGATATTAGTTTATTCGAGTTTTTATTTTATTTTTTAGTTAAATATGCTATTTGCATATTAATCAATCTGGCCAAATTTTTTGACAATTTCGAAGAAATCAAATCCCAACGACTGGAAGGGAAACCCATGCAAGATAATTTATTTTAATAAATATGCATAGTTTTTTACTATAGCAAGCAAGCATTGCTTTATATAAATAAATAGGTATAAATTTAAAACATTTAACTTAATTTTTACACTAAAAAATTGTATGAAGAAGTCATTGCTTAATTATGTATTCAAATAAATACCTTTAGATCAAACCTGTTTCCTCTTTATATCCCTAAATTTATGTACAATAAAATTAATATTATCCAAATTTTATCAAATTATATAAATATAAAGTTTTCTGTTTTATTATGCCATTGAATATGTAAAAAGTTTTAATATAGAATTTTAAATCAATTTTTTAGCGATTTACCGCTTTTTTCATAGTTCGCCCAAGTTTCACGCCGCAAGGTGTGGCCGCGGTGTCCTCAACTGTGCCATCCGATTCTTGCCCTCCCCATACGCCATCCTCCTTGATTGGTGTTTCGCTTACGTAGAAATCATCATTTAAGCATCTTATGCCGATTTGTAGTTGAAAATAAAATGTATTTGTTACTTTTCTTTAAATATATTAACTCACTAAACAAGTTTATATCAAGTGGAAATTTGTTGCAGAAAACATGCTGCTTCCATCGTGCCTGCCAGAATATTAATCGCATGATTAAAACTTTTAAATTTTAAATTTGAGATATAATTAATAAAAAAGTTTGTTTAAATTTTTGATTAATATTACCCAATTTGATTTAAACAATTTACTTCGGTTTTTAAAAGTTCAAAAACTTATTGTTGTATTTACATCCTTTTTGTAATATTGTAATCTCGATCATCAGTATCAATTCGCCTTCGTTATACGTAGGGAGGATGTCAATTGTAGAAGGTGTTTTAATTACAATATCGTTACATTTTATTTTAAACAGTAATTAACATTTTTGGAGTCTTTTATTTAAACTCTTTTTTTCTTTATCGTTTTGGTTTTTAATTTTTATGAAAGAGAAGTGCCAAGTTATAAAAGCATTAAATATACATCAGAATTTTTTTTTTGCTTGCTCCTGAATAAATAAAATAAATATTTTAAACGCCTTTGAATAAAATAAGAAAATTAACAATAATACTTCTTTAAAAAATTGTTGTTTTTGTATTTTCGATATTTAGGTTTTAATTTTTGATAATAGTATATTCTCGCTGATTGCTGCGCTTATAAATCGATTTTAATTATATTTTCTTTATTTTAGAAGTGCCTTTCTTTTTGTTTCGGGGTTGGGCATTTAAGTTATTTGGCATCAACGCTCGACCTTGGAGAATGCTCTATCTTCGAGGAACAACCAACTAAAAAGATAAATCATTGATCAAGAAAATATCTCAAGCTCGACTATCAAGGCAGCTAACATGACGATTTGATATACAAGTGCAGGAATTTTTTGTAAAAATGCAAAAAAAATCGTTTATTTTCATAAATAATAAAATCTGAAAACTTTACCCATTATTAAACACAATTAAAAAACAACAAGTTTCAAAAAAGCTATATCCAAGTTTTTAAGATAAAAAGCTATTGCTTATTTTCAAACAAATGCTTAATTAAGCAAAAACAAAGCCGGCTTAACCATCTGGCTGAAGAGCGACATCAATTTTTTGAGGGGGGACGGCAGCCGCCGCTTCAGTCATTCTCATTCCTTCCATTTTGTTCAAATGAATCAATTTTTGCATTTTTTTTTTTGTATGCGGAGTTGGGAATGGTAAAATTGCATCATTTTTATATAATCTTTTTTATGTTTGAATTAAATTATAAAAATGCAATTGATTGGCAATCAAATTAAAAAAATTGAATATTTGGCATAATGTTACTTAAAAATAGTTAATGTGATTTTTCGACTAAATTGTTCAACAAAAGCTGTAAAATTGAAACAGTTTCTGAGATGTCGAACAAAAGAAAATTTCATGTGAAAAGGAGAACCCAAATTGATCGGGCCTGTACAGTGTACACCCATCAAAAATTTCTCTTATTAAAAAAAATTATTGGAAAAGTTAATATTAAGCATTGAAGAAGAAATGTGCAAATGACAGACCGAAAATAATATTAAATGTCATAAAATTAAGCCGATTGTGAAATTCATTCGTATCAGGGCGTCATCACTTCAAGTAAAAATCCATTATTAAAATCGAATAAAATTTATATAGATTTGTATGTACATTACTTTTGACATCGAACGTGCTTGATTCCCAATCGTCAAATCGCAAAGAGACAATCATCCGATGTGAGTCCAAGCGATGCGCTAATTTATTAGTGGTTAGGACTTTGAGCGTTGRCCGAAGTGGGGTGCATGGAGCAAATATGAATTAACAATAATTTTATCGAAATTTTGCCAATTCAAATTACAACTCAATTAAATACATTCATTGAAGGGAAATTGCTTAACACAAATTTTAATCTGAAAATTTAATAATACACAATATTTTTTTAAACAAGGTTTAATTACACCTTGAGCTGAACACAATAATTAAAAAAATTTGAAAAATTGAGCTAAAACACAAAATAAAAGTCATTCTTGTGGAACAAATTTAAAAGAAAACTAACCTAATACTGAAAACGATTATAATATAGGCTCTAATAAATAAAATAAAAACAATGTAAAATATTGCGAAATTAGTGAGCGATATCGAGTTCTACTGTAAAATTAAATCCAATAGAGGGATAAATGAAAAGTCATTTCATCGATAATTTTTAATAAATTCAAAACAAACAATAATTCGTTAAAGTTTGTTATTTTGAAACAACATTATTTGAATCATTTGACGTTTATAATAATTTAATAAGCAAATTTTGAAAACTCCTAATTACACCTTTATAATAAAACTATTTAAAAGCAATTTTAATCTCTTTAAAATAATACGATAAACATTAATGTTATGAAATATAATATAATAATAACTTTTGAGTAAATGGCCTCAAAGTAAAATTTTGACCTTTAATAAATAGCAAATGGTAACAGGTTCTTTAATGTTTCATATTACAATTACTGATTTAATATGGCAAGTTTTAATTTTATAAAGTTTCCTATTTCGGCTATTTGTTTCTTTTTTATTTAAATCGGCTTGAAATTAAAATTTGAGTAACGCAAACTTGTTAAAGTTACCGTTCGTGTTAAGAATTTTAACAACAATAAAGTTAAACATTGAAATTTATAAAATAAAATACATTTAAACAATAAAGTAGATAATCATCTCCAACAAATAAATGTTGATATTTTATAAATATTACACTTACAATCTTCAATGTGATTCTGAGAAAATTGGCTCAGCAATTGTTTACCTCAAGTAGCACAAGAATTATAAGAGTGGAGCATTGACATGACTATAAATATAATAAAATATTGATTTATCACCGATTTACATCGTATGAAAAAACACTATAAACAACGGAAATTATAAGTTTTAAACGTAAATTTTCTAAATTAAATACCGGGCTGGAATCTTTGAGAACAGAAAAGCTTCAAAAACAGCTCATTGTGATTCTATTTTACATGACAGGGTCTTACCAACATTATGAAAAAAACTCATTTAACATAATTAACAATAAAAAAGAATTTATTGTTTTTATAAACTTAAATTTCAATTAAACAAATAATAAAATTAACTAAATAATTATATGTATAAAGTACAATAAAATAATAAACCTCGTTATTTTAATAAAAATTTGACGAATATAAATCATTATCAAATCGAATAAAAATGTGTTAAAAAATCTTTGAGTAAAAAAGTTTATAAATTTTAAAAATTTCTGAAAAGATGAGAAAATTTATAAAACTTTAATTTATTTTTTCAAAAGTTACTTGAAAAAAGCAAATTTATAAATGCAAATTTAATAAAAAATCAATTTAAAAAAATGATAAAAGTAAAAGTCCCAGCAGCTGTGGAACATCATAAAATACGACAATTAGTGTTAAATAAAACTAAACAGCTATGTATTTAAAATCAATAATGAATATGTTGTAAATACTATATAATTAAATGCCATATAACTTTCTAATAAATTACAAAATTCCGATCGGGCATCTTATGTTCATGGCAAGCAACCAGTATCATTTAAGGGCATGTTCGTCTTTATCTAAATGATTAAACCTTTATAAAAAAATTCTTCATTAAAATAAATCATAAAAAGTAAATATAAACCCGGTAACTTAACCTATTTAAATAAATTATATAAAAGGCTGCATGGCATGCAAACATATATGTAAAAAACTAAAATAAAATTGTAACTGAAACATATACAATTTTAGAAAGTCAGATAAATTTAAATAAAAATGGGCCTTTTGCCAAACTAAACAGTGTCTGTTCGCGTTCCAAAAAGCGCAGGGAGTGAATCGGTGGGCAAAATAATGTCCTTTATTACACACTTTTTTTAATAAAAATGTGCGATTAAAAACTTCAAAAACAATAATCCATATATCAAAAAAGTAAAGAAAAATTGATGTGACCAAAATATTACTATCAACCATGTAGAAAATCAATTAAAATGTTTAATTTTCCTTCTAAATATTATTTATAAATTTTAATTCAGTAATTATAAGTGCCAAAATAAATGTACATAAGAATTTTATTTGCACAATGATAAAATAATATAAGTTTGCGGCGTGCGACAAAAGTGGGTAATGAAATTATTTGTGGGGAAATTTTATTGAAATCAATCATCAATATCAGGCCAAGCTTTTAAAGAGACAGATAAAATAAAGAAAAYTATAAAATAAAAATGAAATAACTGTTAAGATAAATAAGTTGTTAACATAGAAATATTATTTTAATTCAAATAACATAGGCAAATTGTGAGAAATGATATTTAAATACCAAATAAATGCAAATAGCAATGCAGCGTTCGTAAAATATCTTAACAAAATAAAATATAAATAATTTATCTTAACGGAAAACGTTTTACTCTTTTTAATTCAAAAAAGTAGAAAAAGAAAAAATAAATTTTATAACTGGCTTCGAGCAAGTTAAAGCTGCCTTACGCAAGCCGCAGTTTATGCAACCAAAATCTTTAAAATGTAGCGAAACAAACCATAAAGCAAATAATATTTTGATATAAAAAACATATTAATCATTTTGGCGTAAAAAGCATGAAACGTAACATAAACCAAGAATAACTTTAAAGTGATCACATAACAAAGTTTAAAATTTAGATTCGGAATGGGACTATTGTAACTTGCATTTTTATTTTAAGATAAAAGACGGGATTTTTTGATAAAAAGTAAAATTTAACAAAGTATAATAACAAGTTACCTTGTTAATTAAATCAAAAAAAAATCGATTTATTTATTGAGTTGGTAGTTACCCAAGTTAGAGATAATTTGATTGACGCTTAGTCAAAAAAAAAAATTATATTTTTAAGATAACTTTTCCTTCGGTTTTTATGGATAAAATAATAAAAATAAAAAATTATAGAATTATACAAAAACTAATTCATTATAGACGCAAAATATTTTATTTAAGAATTATTATAAATTAAATGTTATTTATTATCTTTATTCAACAAAATCAAGTTGTTATAGAAAATTACATTAAAAAGGCGAGGTGCACTTCTGTGGACTACAATTTAATATAATAATCGAAATATAAACGATGCACTAACAGATAAGTACAAATGTATAAAATTAATCTAAAGTGAATTAATATTGCTTAATTACAGTAAACCTAAATAAATGCAAAATAGTTTCACAGCGTAACTTTTTAAGAATATACATTTTCTTAAATATGCAGCTAATTGGGCAGCCGCTCTCTCTCACACAAGCATCTCTCTCTCTCTCCCAATCATCTTAAACAAACTGATGTATTACGTATTTTTTAAAAAAAAATGTTAAATAAAAAAAATCAAGAAGGCAGGCTGGTGGTTCGATGGATGGGGAGGCTACCATGAACACGAAAATTCATGGTAAATACAACTTCGATATTTTTTATATAAAATATATAATTGAAAATCAAGATCAAAATTTGAACTTTAAAACAAATTTGTGAATATACAACCCAAGTAAAATGAAAATATTATAAATTCCAAAACATAGTACAAAAAAATCAATAAACATTTAAACCTAAACAAAATTAACAAATAGATATATTGAAACAAACATCCGACAAACGATCGTTTATTTTGTGAACTACATGCCTTCTTACGATCAACGGGTTTTAATTCAGTTAKGTTGTCTAATAAAGAAAGATAATATGAAAAGTAACGTAAAAGCTTAACAAGACAATTTTAGGTCTGTTACATAATTCCAAATATCTGCCAAAATTAGCCAAAATGCTTATTTTATAAAACAACATTTTTTGCCACATCAAAAAAAATATTTAATTATTTATTACACCCTAAAACACGTATATTTTGTTGAAGATGGAAAAAAAATTGCATAACAATATTTAATTAAAAAATTAAAAAAAAATAATGATGAAACTATGATAGCTAATGGATAATGACTAGTGCTAGGATTGAGAAAAAAATGCCAAAATAGGTGCGAAAARTGCGTGTAAAATAAGAATATMAAATTTATTTTTTACATGGAATATTATCAATCAGTAGGGCTACTACTTTCAGACAAGAAAAATTGTAATTTTTAGGTTCGGATAGGTGAGTTAAAACGAAGAAATTTCCGCTAAAACATGTTTTTCGTGCATAACTCGTCAAAACAAAGCTGCAGAATAAATAGGTAAAAATATAAAAATCCTAGCCCTTTAATGACACC
>MEIZ01000048.1:292232-346698 GCA_001723225.1 Globodera ellingtonae
AAACAAAATTTCATATTTACGAAATAATAAGATTTCTCCCGTTTGTTAAACAACACGAATTCTGAGCCTTTGGTKCAAAGTTAAAACTAATTTGTTTAGTGCCAAATTAAAAAATAAAACATATAAATTATGCATTTTAATGCTGATGAATTCACATAATCTTTATTAAATATTAATACTTRAACTTAATTAACGAACATTTTAAAGTTAAAAAAATCTACATTTAAAATAAAACACATAAATTATTTAAAAGGGGGTATAAAATTAACCGAGGCGGAAACGGCACCGTGCATRCACCAAAAATCTGCGATGTCAGTGGAAAACGAGATAGTAAACCCTAAAAATTAATAAAAAAACTAAAAAAAATTTATAAGCAAAAAATAAAAACATGAGGAGTTATGATTTTAAAATTCTTTGCGCATCAAATTATGGATAAGTTAATTATACTTATATATACAGATTATTGGTTAGTTCCTGAACCGAGTTAATTGCATATATAAATGCTGCAATTTTTTTTTTCAGGTTTTGTTATTTTACAAAAGGGTTGAAATTATTATATATTAGCTACGACTATTAAGTATTTAATTTTTGCCCGGAGTAAAATAATTATGATAAATTCAAAATCAAAATTATTTGAAGAAACCTACGTTGAAAGAGCATAAACTCATTAACTGATGGATGGATGACATGGCGGTAAAATCCGTGTTGGAATATAAATTATGCTAGCATAAATTTATGGAACGAGTTGAGGCAAGATTTTTGCTATTAAGTTTTTTCTACATTCAATTATTCATACATAAACCCTCAAAAAATTTTATAAAAAACAAAAATCACTAATAATAAAATTACCAAAATATTTTTAATCTTTTAATTCAGCGTGTAATCAAATTTATGCATTCATTAAGTTCTATAAAACTAACTTAAAAGAAACGAAACAAAAAAGCATTTTTAAAAATGTTTTTCAAAAAGAATGTAAAATGAGCTGAGACTTACTGATCAGAAATAAGTAATTCAATGAAGAATTTTATAATTCTTATTTAATAAAGTTTCTTATTATTTATTTAAGTTGTTTGTTTTTAATGCGTTGTTTGGTCGCATATTTTGCAATTTGCACATATATAGCATGAATGAATTTCTTTAAATTCATAATGAATATTTGTTTTATGGTCTTTTATTTTTTGAATTCAAAATTATGCATTTATACCGTAGATTACTTTATTTAAAATTAATAAATTTGCCAGTGGTTTTTTGAATTCAAATTTTTTGCTAATTTCATAATCGTTTCCTTTTTGTAAGAATTAAAATTATATATCGCATACACGTCGCCACGATAGTGCGTGGCTTTTCCCACAGTTATTATCAAACTGTTTTTGGTAATTAGTGTATTAATTTTTTATTGCTAATATTTGCTATTGCTGCTTATTTTTATTTTTATTGTTGGTATATTTTATTTGAAATTATTAGAATTTTGTGCATCTATTTACGTCTGCATAATTTTATAGCCTTAAATTTAATCGAAGGTCAAACTCAATTCCCTGTTGACTATTAATTTTATTTTCATAATTGAGTATAGTAGGAGGACAAGAAATATATATGTTGATTATTAAAATTAGAAACAAAATAAATTTTCTTTGCAAAATTTTCTTCAAATGGTCCGAATTAGCCTCGGTTCCCTTCGGGTAGGATGCCCATAGTTTTCCTCCCGTCTTCGCCGCCTCGCCCGGCGCCTCTTTCAATCCTCGGCGTATTATGTAATTTTACGATTTTACGACGTCGTCATATAATGAGAATTTCTAGTTTAAAATATCGGTCCTAATTAAATTGATTCGCTTTTTATTTATTTACTCATGTCAACAATTATTATTGTTCATTTTTTAAATAATCCTTAATTTCATTTTATGTTATGTCTTTTGGTAGGGACTTTAAAAGACTTTATAAAAAACGCACTTTGAATTGAGTTATTGTAATGTTATATTTTAATGCATTTATTATTTTAAAATTTGAACGCTTTTTTGTGTTCACGACGGTGTCCCTTTGCTAATTTCTCCTTCGAATTTAGCTGTATATACCTATATTTGATATATTTGCATGGCATTGATGTTTTTATAATTTATTTTTTAAATGTGTACCAAAATACTTTTAGCAACGGAGCATTTCATTCTTTCCACCAATTTAGTTAAAGGCTTGCTTTTTGTTTTAAAAATCAAAATTCTCGGCGCCATCATTTGCAAAAAAGTGTTTAATGGTAATTTTAAGTTTTTAAAAATTTATATACATATTCTATTATTAATTAAATCTTACAATTAAACGCGTTTGCGTCACTTAACATGTGCCTAATATGGCATTCATCCAGGCGTAGACGTGATTATCTGGACCTCGAAGTTGTGTAATTTGTTGAAATCGCTTAACCATGGCGTCATGACTTTCAGACCAAAACAGATGATTTTAAAGTTACTTTTTGATTAACATTTTCTTATTTGTTATTTATAATTTTAAAATTGTCAAGAAGGTCAGGTGAATTATTTGAATTGGCTGGAAGTAAGACACTTATAAGATAATAAAAAAAAAACCCAAAACATTATTATCAATTTTTTAAAAAATGCAATCTAAAACGGTTTCATTTTTTTGCAATTACTAACTTACATTTAAAGGTATAACAATGATTTAAAAATTAAACTCAACGCCTACTTTTTAAATTCGTTTGGTTTCTTTTGGCAAGTCTGATGCAGTGCTTCGTGATCTTTGGGTGCAAGTCTGTGTGTTGCAAACTTTTGTTTTTTTACAGGTTAAAATATTAACTATTTTCAAATTTAATTTATTGTGAAAATAAAAACACTAACCTTGTCGCCATATTTATAATTAAACAAACAAATATAAAAAATTAAAATCAAACATGCAATTCGGTTTAAATAAAAAAACTTATCTTTTAAAATGACTGATGTCTTAAAATGTTTAAAAAGCCATAAGTTAAGGAAACAATACACGCAATGGTTTAGTAAAAGTCTTTGGAAAGGGATAACTGAGGATTCAGTTTAAAAGAAAATTGTATTTAAACTTTAAATTTTAGTTGGAAAAAAAATAATAAATAAAATCAATAATTGGAATTAAATATAAATAGTTGTCAAAGAACGAACTTTTAATTGAAAAACCAAAACAAACAATATTTGTAAATTAATTTAATTGACTACAAGACGGGCGGCAACCAACATACCTAGTTCGTCATAATTTGAAAAAATAAAATGGCCAGTGACCTCACAAAGATTGTCAATCCAATGCCATCATATCCCTCGCGCAAAGCATACCTATACCAGAAGGCTTATCTTCAAAGTGTGAAAGACGGACAACCTGATACGATATTAAGGCAAGACATTATTTATTAATTAATCAAAAAAAATTTATGAATTGGCTAGTAAAGATAGAGAACTAAAAACGCAATTGAGCACCAAAAACCAGCAAATTTGAAAATTTCTTCATTAAAATCAAAAATAAGTAAAAATCCCTTCATTCTTTTATACAAAAATTATCTTAGATTTTACACTTCAAAAAAATTAATGTTTACATTGCTTTTTGGAAATTTAATTTTTTTAAACATTTTAAATAAATAATATAGAAATTTTATTAATTTTTTTATATACATTATTGTGTATCGCAATACAAATTAAATTGTATGGAAAGAATAACTTACGAGGGAATTAAATTAATTTTATATTTTGGTGTTATTAAGAGAAATYTATTTTTTTCAACATTTATGTTTATTTTATATAAATGTTACTTGGTTTAGTTAATTAAATGGTTTAAAAATTTAATCCGGTCTCACAATTGATGCATTACTTGATAAATTTTTATTTAATAAATACGGGTTACTTTCACATCAATTAAAAATGGAATGCTAATTAAAGAATACCCAAATAAAATAAATTAATTAAATTAAACACCTGTGGCTGCCCAGGACAAAATAAAAACAACTAAAACAAATAAATTATTTAATATTAGAAAAAAATAATTACCGATAATTTAATTTATTATATCAAAGTCAAATTCACAACTTTTAGCTTCCCAAGCAGTGGTGCTCGTAACCCTCAAAAAAAAATTAATAATACTAATTAGTAATAAGTAATTTCCAAATGAGCCTCGAAACAACTCTTTCGGCCGACAAAAGTAATTTAAAAGCATATTGATTATTAAAATTGTAAAAAGTAAGGCTTACGACCAGAATAAAAAATATAATTAAAAAGTATAACAATAAAAATATTCGATTTATTGATTTTATATCAAATTAAAAACAAGTTGCAAATTTGTATTAATATTTAATCCTAATGTTATCTTAAAATTCAGCTTTGGTGATCAAATAAACAAAAAAATTAAACGAAATTTAAAAAATATTAATAAAAAATAATGATTAATTTTTTGGATGATTTGGCTATCCAACATATAAAACAGAAATATGATAAACTTCTGAATTATTAAACATTTTTGTAATCCAACAACTGAAGAAAATGATTAAGTGCCTTTGGTTTGTTCAATAAAATTAAAAATTAAATAAAACAGCACAGATTCGTTCTAACGATATTTTCAACTTTTGTAATATAATTATTATTAGCAAAATTAACCATATAAAAACAAGATTCCAGTTTAAAACTTAAACCCCCATGGGATTGAAATAAAATTGATTTATTCCTTTGGTATAGTGTTTTATTTCACAAATTTACTTTATATTTAAAAAAAATCCTTAAAGCTTAAATACCCCATTCATAACAATCGGTATAAATTAATTTATTATATATTGAAGTTATAACTATAATTATAATGGTGTTTTGATTAAAATGATCATAATTATATTAATAATAAACAAATTATTACTAATTAAATTTTTAAAATTACAATTGATACAAAAACTGTTTTTCATAAATATAATTCTCCGCCTGGCACAAAAACTTAAAAAATATAATTATTGTAAATCTGTCATATAATTTTTAATCAATTTTCGATTAATAACAAAATTTCATTTAAAAGAAAAATTTAATTAAAATCTTTAAATAAATTTATTTTAAAACTTTTGTCTGCCTAAAAATGTGAAAAAAGTATCAAATAAAGTTTTGAACCATTTAATTAGTTCTTTAAAATAAATATAAATATTTTCTACAAACAAAGTACCAACAAACAAAAGAATTTCATCATTTCTAATATCTTATTAGGATCTCTGCCCCCTTGACACAAAGCGATTTTTAAATTATTTGTTAATCCTTTTATTTATAATGTATTTGTTATTTTCGTTAATCTTCACCAGTTTATAACACAAATTTCCCAATTGATTGTAAATAGCGCCAGATTCTGGGCCTATTATGTTATTGGCCCACACTGACTTCACGATTGTAATGTAAATTTATAATTAGTTTTTTAATTTCTTTTTTCTTATATTAATAATTAATTTAGCCAGCAACATGACATATTTGTCTTCAAATTCTGAATTTGGAAAGCTGTCTGGCAAAGCAAACAAATTTAACATTAAATATTAAATTCAAATTTTAATTGTAGTATTGGCTGAAATTATTGTTTCATTTTAACTTATTTCGATGTTTTTAATATAAACTAAAATAATTTTGGTTAAACGATTATATTATGATTTAAATGGTAAGATACAATTTTAGGAATTTTATTTTCTCATTACATCTAAAACGGTTTATTTTGTTTTATTGCTTTTAATTTATTATGAATGTTAAATCTTAACGACTTCAACTTATAAATGCCTCGCATTTCGACCTTGTTACAACATTTTATTGCAGTTTATTTTTTACATTTCAGAAGGCCATCAAAATTTTCTTTCTGTTTTTCGATCCACGTATAGAAAAAGAGGCAAGTTCTACTTAATTTGATGCTATTTTATTATAAAATAAAATGTATTAACTATAAAATAATGATATTATGATAAACTTCTTTACTTCAGATGGGGCAATAAAGATTGTTACACTTTTACAATTGAAAAACAACAAATCATACTTTTCTGCAAAATTCTTTAATATTTTTACAGCCTGAAGTTATTACAATGAATTTTATGTAATCTTTAAACATTTTTGGTATGTATGAAGTGTGACAGATTACTTTAAATTTTATTTAGTTTATTCAATTTCTTTTATGTGATTTTTACTTTAATTTATATTTAGTTTTGCTTAATTTCGGTTCGCGTGTAATTTTTTCTCTTTACATTTTTGTCCTATATTGCTTAATTTTTTATTCTAAAGATTAGTTTGCCTTCATTTTTGGGTTTGAATTTTAATTGGTTTGCATCCTAGAGAGGGTACGAATGGATGGATGATCATTATTCTCTAATTTGTTTTGATATTATATCAACTCCGATCAGTATGTTGAAATTTATAAAAAAAAAGTGGCACTTTGCAAACATTTTTTAATAGGATCATTGCATTTTCAAACATTCATTATTTTTTTAAATTTATGTAGAATTTTTGTTTAAATACATTATTTACTAAAGTTAATGTCACAATTCTTTATGTCGTTCAATAGATAGACTTCAATAGCATTTATAAAACTTGTAAATAATAACGCATTATGTTTTATATGCCTATGCTTAAGTATCAATCCGTTTTTTTTTGTAAATAGATGTTGTCATTTTTATAAATTACGAGATATTTCTAACCAATTATTCCTTTAATTTGTATCTCCATATTTTCTCGGTCGAAAACAAAGCAAATAATTTTTTAATTACAAAAACTATTATTTATTTTTTTTAAATTTTAGTTTAAGAATAAACATAAAACTCAAAATAATAATCTATGTTACAATGGCCATAAATAATATTGTTTTTTCAATTTAATTATTTTGTTTTTTAAATAGGAAACGTGGAAAAGGTCGGATGCGAGTGATATTTACAAATGGTTAATTCATCAACATTTTGCCATTTTTTTAATTTGAAAAGAATTTATTAATTTAAACTGTTTTATTAACTTGTTATTTAAATATAATGGAAAAATTTATAGACAGGGTATAGAGATCCACAGAGCAGTTGCTGGAGCAATTAAAAAATATAAATCATTTTAATCCATAATTTGTCTAAAACATTTCACTTATGTCAAAAGATCTTTTAATTTTCTTTTTTAATCTTGTGTTATACCCCTTGTAATTTTTAGGTTAAAATTATTATAGAGCAGAGTACACATTTATGATTAATTTATGCGCGTCACACCTCTTTGTTTATTTAAATTTTTTTGCACAGAATTCGTAAACAAATTCTGGTCGCCGTCAACGTCAAAGTCAATCCACTGATAAGCCTGTTTTTTCCTGTGAATATTTTAGTGTTTTTATCGGTCGCCAAATTTGATTCTATTAAATAGTAGAATATCTTATTATTATTGCTGAAATACAAACATCTCGGTAGTCACTTCCGATAATTAATTTTTAATTTTTATTGTTATCAAACAAAACCAAATTTAAATTAATGATGAATTTTAGATACTGTGTATTAAGAACAAATTTTTATTTTTATTGCTGTAATTATTATCACTTATTATTTGCGTAATTATGTTATTTATTTATGCTTTCATAAATCTTAATGTTTGCTGGAATTTATTATCATTTAAATGTTTATTAAACCAACAAAATTATTATTATTATTATTTTATGAACAGGCTTTTAAATGTCTTAAAGAAATCAATTAAGGGCCCCGCGTCCGGGAATAAAAAAGATTTTGAATGTCTCAAAAGAAATCAATTGTCTGCATTATGTTTTGGGATTTAATTATTTTATCCATATTACTGTTATAATATTCTAATATTTTTGGTTTAATATATTTAATTTAAATTGACTAAAAATCTCATGTTGCACTTAAGTTATTATAATTATTGAATATATTATATTTTAATAGATTTTAAAGGCTGGAGATTTTTTATATATATTGCAGGAATTTCCTTTTATTCTAGCTCATTTTATTTAAAACGTTTCATTGAATAACAAGTAAAATTTTAAAAAAATAATGAGAATTCGTTATTAGCCTATAAATGCTCTCCAAACTTACCATCTGAGCTAAGCATAAGTGCACGCTTTTTTTATGTTTAATTAATTGTTCCAAAGAATTTGGAGTTTTATCTTTTGATTTTAATCATTTAATGCAATATAATGGTTTGACTTTTAATTAATCTGATGTATAAAATATTTTTTTTAATTTACTTTTACAATTATTTTGCTTAGTTTCAACAGGACAACAAGCTCACCAGACCCTTTTTTCCAATAAGGCTTTCCGTGTGTGGTGATTTAAAATTCAGATCCGGTCAAGTTCGATAAATTTATTTATAAATTAATTTATCAATAATAAGAATCATATTTTAATTTTTTTTATGGATTAATCACCTTTTGGTGATTAAATTCTTCATATTACAAAAAACCAAAGTGATGTACACAATGTCGCGAAATGCAGCTATTTGACTTTAAATTACTATTTTTAAATTTTTTTATATTTATTTGTTATTGTTTTAATCCTCCGCTGAATTTCTTTTAAATTACCATATAAAATTTCTATTTTCTTAATTCTTTTTGGTCTCGACATTATTTCATTTATGTTTAACTTGATTGTTTATAAATTATTTCCTTCTTCTCTTCATCTTAATCCTTTTGTAAAATTTTAAATAATAAAAATAGATAATATAACTAATGAAAACGACAAATTACCAAAATTAAGAACGAATATTTTAATGAAAATATGCAAATTTTGATTTAAAAAAGACTCTGACACGCGATAAGCATAAAGAAAATAATGTAAAAAAATACAAGCATTGAATGAATAAAAGGCAGAATAATTTATAAAATAGACCCTCAAATAATGCTATATTATCATTCTATTTAAAAAAGTGCTTCGATTTTGAAATGGCAACACGTTTATTGTTGAATTATTGCACAGCTACCCTCTGTAAAACTATAAAACATATTTTATAATCTAAAACTTATACCTTCTAAGAATGATGAAACGAATTAAAATGATTGATTGACAAATTAATGAGACGACGCTCAGTAAAACTGATATTTATTAAACGCATTAAGTTGAGTGCTTAGGTTAAATCCAAAAAATTACATGGATTAAGAAATTAAACGCGAACTATTTGATAAACACTGGATAGAAATATTTGAATTCACAAATCAAATAAATAATAAAATGCATAAAAATTTGTACCATATTTTGAATTTAATATTTTACGCAAATCTTTTTAATAATTATTTTAAATTTTTCTTGAAATTTATAAATAAATATATGTAAAATTAATATTTATCAATGATCAAATTTTCTATTTTAAAACATTAGATATAATTAAATTTACTTTTTTAAAGAATATCTATCTTATGGTACACATAAAGAAAGAAATAAAAAATGAATACATTAAGTTTATTTTTAAATAATTCATATTTTTTATAAAAATTTAAAACCTGCTAATAAAAATTTAATTTACACCCTCAAAGATATCTTATTCGGAAGATTCGCGAAAAATAGCCTCGTAAAAGCAATGTGATCAGTTTAAAACTAATACTTATTATACACGGACCCAAATTAGATCAGAGATACCTTAAATTATTTGTAACATGTGAGAAACTAAATATAAACAAATAAATTATACACAAAGTGAGTAACCATTACAAAGCCGAGCGCCATGAATCTGGAGAAGACGACGTCCGAAACTGCGGTTTGAATTTTGTACGCCCCCACACGACTCAAAGTTCGACGAACAATCTACTCCGCTGCAGCGGCCGTGGGCATGCTAACAACATGTATATTTTACGCACAATCAATTAAAAATTTAATCGAGACATTATTGACCAAAAATCAGTCTTTGACACTAATACAAGATTTAAAATGAGACTGTGCTCAAAGTGTAATATGAAGAATACATAATGATTAATAAACTTCGGGAAATATATCTGCTAAGTAAAACAACTTTGAGATATAAAGAAAATGGTATTCAAATATGCATAAAAAAATATTAAACATTTCTTGTTAGAGTCAATAATAATAAGCGCCGCCGAGAATAAATTCCAAACATTACTACCACACACACATAATTCCGCCTTTTTCTAAAATAAATTAATTATTATATACCTTTATCTGTTAACGCTACAAAATGGAAAAACAACTAAATAAGCATGATTGATGCATAAAATTAAAACCTGAAATAAAAATTCCAACTACATTATTGTTATACTCATTTACTATTATGCTAGCTATAAATGGCAATTTGCCATTTAACAAATTACAAGCCCTCAAAAATGCCCAAAAATTATTAGCATTTAGTCGCGACTTTTTTTGGGCATTTTGTTCACTATATACTCAAGCGGTGGTTTCAGTGCCCCAATTGCTCTAAATCTGATAGTCTGAAGCCTTTGCTCTTAAAATAACCACAATAGACATCCATAGAATTCATACCCTTCAAGTGACTTGGCCAAATGTCGTTATATTAAAATCCGTCAAACCAAATCGTAAAAAATGCTAATTTTATTTTTGAGCTATGAGCGCGAAAATTGATAAAAAATCTCAAGATTAGCTGCAAGGGGTCGTTATTTGAGTAAAAGAAGCCGATTTAAAGAGTTTGAATGCTTTATACAAAAGCGGAGCTGGATTTTGTAGTGGCCCCAAGGCCGAAAAAGAGGCGCGACCAACGCAATAATTTTCGGAAGCGTTTGGACGCCTGTATCGCAGCCGAGGGAACTCATTTCGAATATGTGTTGTGATTAAGTTTTAGCCCTGATTCTGATAAACATTTTATGTGTAATATTTATCTTTTTTTTCTTTTATTCATAAAACAAAAATTGATTTAAAAAGTGCGGGAACTTTTTACGCACCCTGTACTTATTGGTTATTGTATGATTCAAATTAGAGCATTTGATCCACATTAAATATCATCTTTAGTACTTTCAATTATTTCCTACATTTAAAAATAATGCGCTGTAACCTTGCAGAAAATGTTGGAAATATATTTTGTCGCACATTTTTTTTATAAGAATTTACTATTAATATGTAACAAATAAAATAATAAATTTTGTTATCCAGATGCTTTATTTATTTTTAAATAAAATTATATCGTTTTTCAACAATTTTTTGAAATATAACAATAGCAGGTGGAGTTAATAATTTTAACACTTTCATATAATACTTAAAACTGGTCTCCACCCAATATATGTGTTTAATATTTATCATAATTTTACATATTTTTTGCGTTTGGGAATGCGTTCACTCCATCGTGACTATCTAAAAATAAGATACTGATAATAAGATGCATTAAAGTGAAATTATTGAGATTCTGCACGATTGATTTATAAACACGGTTATCCATACCCGCGGCTACACGATCAGAAAAATTTGCCATAAAAATCAATTTTTGAACCCTGAAACACACCAGATTATTAAATGCGGGTAACTGCGGGTAGTCAATACTAAATTGTATTCATTTAACGAGCTGACGAGGAGCAATCAGGCATTTTATCCATTTGATTCAAACAAATCAATGTTTGCATTTTTATTTGTGTTGATTTGGGAGAATTTTTTCACCAAAAATTTAAGAATTAAAGCGAATTTTTTTGAATGCCTAGTTCGAAGTCTTTGTGCCTATGCGCTTAGGTTTTTGTATTTTGCCATATTTAAAAATTTCATTGTAAAACACCGTTTTTTAATTGTTGTCTATTTTAATGCCTAAAAATTGATATTCTTGAAAAAAATAGGTTAATACATCACGACTTTTCATCTAAAAATAATTGTATTTTTTCATTTAAGCTAATAAATAATGTGTAACAGCATTTAAAAAAATTTTTGTTATGGATATAGCTTGGTAATTAAAGCAAATTAACATCCAAAACTTTTGCAAAAACCAGTTAGTATGTATTTTGATTTTTTAAATTAATATTTTAACTAAATTATTATTTTTCAAGTCTAAAAAGACAGTCGGGTGCCTCTTGTGTTGTTTTTATTCATTAAATTAACAGCAAAATATTGAAAACAACGATCTTGTTATGTGTATAATACTTTATTTTACTATAATTTTTAAAAAATAAATCCATTTTATTTATTTGCCTTAAATTACATGTTTTATTGAGTCGAAAGTACGGATTTCGACAGTGTGATGGATACCTTTTCCCCACGTGCAGGTTTAACACAGCAAATTTTTAAATTGTTTCACATTATACATTAAAATAAAATGATAAACCAGTATTTTAATCATAATTGGTTTTTGAATAGTAGTCCTGCGGTGTCCATTTGCGGAACTCGAGCCATGCTCGCTGCTTGCGGTGCGGTGCTATGTTGCCGGCTTACTATATTTAATTATGCTATTATTTAGGCTAAAAAAGTATTGATTTTTTGAATTGAGTTTGATTCTGTTAAAAATTTACAATCATAGCCAATGCGTATCAATTAAAACGGCCAATAAACTTTATGGAATGCTCAATGCTTATTTAATTTTTGGCGGCATTTGAAGTTATTTTTACCGATTACTTTTCCTTGTACTGATAATTATTTATTTTATGCGATTGTGTTTTGATTTGCCCTTTACTTTTATTCAAATGTTCAAAGCGTTTTCTAAAACGGGAGTAACCTCCGCGTTTTAAAACAAACGGCCCATTTGCAAGGGCAGACATCGTTCACGAACTCAGTGCAATTGCTTTTAAAATTGTTGAATGCGATTGATGTTTTTAATATAATAAATAAATTTTTAGTTATAAATTTTTATTTTTTTCTTTAAAAATTTTGTGTTTTGGCGAGCGTATTAGTCAGACTCCTTTTTGTGCCTCTCAATCGTTTTTGGCTTCTTTTAAGAGGATTTTAATTGTTTTAAATCCGTTTGCCATTCTAACATTTTTTATTTTTTATATTTTTATATTTTCTGTTTATTTAATATCAATTTTATGTTTTGTTATGTTATATTTTTAAACAAAAAAACTTTTTTACTTATTAGAATTTGAAGTATTTGGCAGCATAAAACTAAGGATTTGTCGATTATTTATTTATTTTAATTTGCCTTCGCTAGTTGAATTTTCAGTTGGATTGTTTTCGTGTTCCAAGTCGATCGTCGATCAAACTTTTTTTACATTATTTTGACTAAAAAACCAAAATGTTAATTTTTAAAATTTTTTGTTTTAGAACAATGTTTTTAATTGGTTTTTCATTGCACCCATTATTTAATTTTATAAGTTTGATTTTAAGTTATATAATAAGCCTTAAACATCTTTCGAATATTCTTGTAATCGTTGAGATTAATTATTTCAGTTACGAAAATAAAATAGCCAATTTACTTTAATAAATTATATGTTATTTATTTTTCTAAAATTCAGTGTCAACTCACCAGAATTTGTTAACTTTTTTTGTGAACGTCCATAAATTATTGACCTATTTGAATATTAAATTTGATTTATTTGTTCTCCTCGGCAGCTACGAAATAAACAAGTTTCTAAATTTGCTACTTTTTATTATTTTTTATGTTTATTTTTTGTTGATTATATTTTGTTTTTGAGTTTATTTTTAGGAAATTCCTTTTAAAATAAATAATTTTACTCGGGCTTCGGTTTTTGAAGAATTACGCTCCAGTCACCATTAGATAGATACCTGTGTCGTTTGGTAACCAATGTCGAACATCCCTATGAGAAGTCCTGGTAAATAAATTTTTTTGGCTATTTAATGCCATGTTGCATTTTTTAATATAGATAAATGCAAAAAAGTAATTCAGCGCTTAGCTAATTTGTTTGTAATTTATACTCTTGTTTTTATATCATTTTTTAAATCATTTTTTAAAACATTTTTTATCTTTTTTGGTGTTTTTTAATGACTGTGCAACAGCTATATTTATTCACATCCGGGGAATTCTACCTCTTTAAATTTGTATATATTTCCAGTAAATGTTAAAAATTTTTATGTAACTGGATATAAAATGTATGTGATCTTGGGTTATCAAAGTATAATTTATGCCAATTGCATATGAATTTTCCAGCCGAAGAGGACGCAAATTTATCGCGAACTGAATTCGGCGACCGTATGTCCTGCTTCGTGGAAGCCGTGTTCCGGCGTGCCTTTTCAAGCTTTGGCTTTCTATAGAAAATAGATTTTAAATCTTTGCAGGAACATTAAAACATATTTTATTTTTCTAATCCCAACGAAGACTTGAATAAGATTTTAATTGCATGCATAACGTCAGACTGAATGCAATAAAGCCTTTTCGTAAATTAATAATTTATCATAATATTATTTTTAATAATATCTATTTTATTTGAATAATAGATGTATTATTTAGGTATTTATTTGACCACAAAATCTCGAAAGCAGCATTCTCCGACGTGTCCGATATTTGTGTAATTTATTTATTTTTTATTGTATTTCATTAGTTATTTACTTTTTTAATCTTTTTCCATTTGTTAAATATTGTTAATTGGTCTAATTAATTCTAGAAATAATTATTCCATGCTTGAGTTGTATAATATTTGGGATACTGATTTTTAGAATAAATTTTTTTGATGACATTGTAAAGTTAAAATTTATTTTAATGCAAATTTGGATCTTACAGCCAAGTGTTCAAAACCATTATGAAACTCATATTCCAGCAGTACTGAATATTGTTGAACCGGCTTATCGTTTTCCACGACAGAGCAGCAATCTTATTAGTGTATTTTTATTTAAAAAATTATGTAATTTAACATTTATTTTCTTACTTTTTACGCCTCATTATTATTGGTTTATTTGAACACATTATGACGGTGGGTTTCCATCCTTTTCTTAGCAACTTTTTATTTTAATTTATTTATATCGGAAAAATTTCGAGTAATTTTTAAATGGACAAGCTTTATGTGTATCAGTTTTAAATCATTTAAAGTTTATCATCAAATTATCAGTTTATCATATATCAAAGTCTAACGCTAAATAAAATTATAAAAAAAAAAATTTTAATTTGTTTTATATTTAACGTCTTTTTTTGTTAGAAATGCATTTTTTCGTAGTTTGTGCCAAGCCCTGAAACAAATTTCCTTCCACAATAGTGCCAAAATCAAAAGTTTTTAATTTTGAAATAGTTGTGAGATTGTAATTAATTTATTAATTTGTATATGTTAATCTGAAAATAATAATACTTGTTTTTTTCTCAGCGATTATTAAGCTATATTTTCGTAGCTTATGTATGACATTAACAACACATTTATTTGATAAAACAGATTCTTGAACATGCGTTTGTTAAAAAATAAAAGGTATTATTTGAACTCAAATCAAGTGTATTTTTAACCGTTGTTTTTAGAAAATTAATATTTGATAGACGACTTTACTTATTTCATTTATGTTTTCAAAATTGATTTTCATTGGAATTTATTTTGAAACTTTTGCCTTCTTTGTGGATTAACAGATCATTACTCATATCGAACACTTTATTGATATTTGTTCTGTGTAAATTTTAAGATGCGTGTGTTTTAGTTAATTTATTACATTGTAAATTTTAACTTCGAAGATGTGTTATAATTAGGTAGTTTATTTTATCACCCCAAGGTTAGTTGCATCGTATGAAGTTAAACATTTTGGCTAGAAATAATTGATTAGACGACAGAATAAATTCATGTTGAATAGCGTTGTTTGATTTTTGTGTTTTAAATATGTTAATAAAAATGAATAGTGCACTTTTTCCAGTATTTATTAATAGATATTTTAGTTAATTTGAAGAATTTTGTTTAAATAATAATAACTAAATAAAAGAAATACATTAAAAATAGCATTTTTAATAAATAAATTTATTCTGATAAATTTTCTTTATTTTATTTAGAGTTATTGAAATGCACAAATCAGTCATTCAAATGAATCTTGAATTATTATAAAATAAAAAAATCAAAGACAAAATCTTAAAAACCAATTGTTATTGTGGTAAAAACTAATAAAATATTTTAAATTTTATTAGCATGTTATTTTCATTTAAAAACCAAATTTGATAATATTCAAAAGTATAATGAACAAAACAGAAAATAAATTGCTCAAATAATTAAAAATAAATCAGTTCAAACATTTTTTTTGCATAAGAAAAAATAGTAAATAAATAATTTTAATTTTTATAAAATTGTATGAATTTACTCTGATTAAATTTTTTGACTAATGTACACTCTAAAATTTCATTAATTGCAGGYAAAAATAAATAATTTTAAATAAAATGATAATTTCTATATTATCACGGAATTTCTAAACTTATACAAAGTCGAGAAATATTAATTTTATATATAAATTTGTACATTAAAATCATAATACTGAATAAATTCCAAAGTATACTACAAAGCTGTGGAAAGTAACTACATAAAATTAAAGCAATTAAACTGAAATGTTMCACMAAATTCTTTTATTTTAGCATAATGACATACGTCAAAGTTTAAATGCAAATTCAAATTAAAAGATTTTAAACCACGATACGTGTTTTATTTTGCAATCAATTTGTTAACTATTATTTTGCGCCTACTTTATTGATTGGAAACTAAAAGTGATTGAAAGAAATAAACTTAAACACTAAATGATATTGCAAACAATAATTTGGATTAAAACTGTTTTTAACGTAAATTCCTTTTGAAGTCCACGATTTACGCCGGGAATTAAATTATTATGCATTTTTTAGCATTAAATAAAAATACAAATATTTGCGCGTAAAACTAATTTTGTCACGACTGCAGCGCAAAAAATGCTGTATAAATATTTTGATTCTTTGCTGGATATACAAGTGATAAAAAATGATTGGTAATTTTCTAAAATTTTGAATAAAACAAATATAAAATCAAAAGCAAATGTAATGGTTAACCAATAAAAATAACACAATAAATTTGGATATCGCAAATAATGCCTCTACGAGGAAAGAAAATAATTATTAGTTATAATTATAATTTTTAAAAAACTGAATTCAACTTTTTTGTTTATTAAAAAATAAATAATATTTAAGATAACGCAGTTAAAAAACAATAAAACAACACTCTAAAATTTAGCATTACAAAAACCCATTTCTAAAGAATGACTGAATATATGTCAAATGTTACTATAAATTTACAATACAACTTTTTAAATCTAAATTTTAAAAATGTAGCAACTTGAAAGTTACAACATGATTTTTTATATTTATTTGAATATAACAAACATTATATTGTCTCCACCGTTTTACTCACGGGCTGCTGCCAAGGCTCAAAGGGCATGGGCTTGCGCAATTTGAACAAAATTATTAAGGTGGATGTCTTTAATGAGGAAAGGCCAGAATCATAAAAAAAAATCTTTAATAAATCTACTTTTCAAATAAATGTAAATACGATTTTTTCTCGTGAATGAGAAAAATATTGAAAAAAAAATAAACATCGTAAACGGATAAATAAAAAATTAAAAGGTTTAAATCTTAATAAAAATTAGTAATTTTAGTTTACAGATGCTTTGCTATAGGTACGCAAAATAGACTAGATGTTGTCAAAAAATTAATTTATTCGTAAAATAATTGGAATTTGTTTAATACAAAAAATTTTAACAACCCGTTGCTTACTTGAGAGCTAATCTCATAAATTAGAATCTTGATAAAAGTAAATTAAAGCAAAAAACCCTGAAATTAAACCAAAAGGTCATTAATTAATGAAAGAATAGCAAAATACCTTAAAAGGATCGATAAAAGAAAATAAAAATGGCGTCTTTGGAAAGACTCSAGGTAATTTTCAATCATTCTTTTCCAACCCTCCATCCTTATCCCAAACAGCCCACTTTAGGGCTAAATTCTCCGTCTACAATGCCGCGTCTGACCTATTGCTCGCCCGAACGTCGGCCATATGTTTCGACCACCGCTATTGGACTTCCGGCTGAAATTAAWCTCTATAATTATAATTGAAAAAATTATATTAAAATAAAACAATAGCGTCMGCTCATTTTTCCTCTAAATCKCTGATAAAATTTGCTTTTAAAATAATCTATTTATATTTGAAACTTTGAAGTTGGTAAATAAATATTATAAAGGTTTATAAAAATGTTTAAAAATTTTTTCATAATATTTATTCTTTCTTAATTATTTCATTCAATTATAAATTAAGCATTTAATAACTAAAAAATAAATATTTGGAGCATGCTAATGGTTATCATTAAAGACAAAGCTCTCATTCGGAATAGAGAAGAAATTGCGCAACATTTATTTTTAGTATACTTCAAACCTAAAAGTTTTTTTAACAAATAAATTATAAACCATTAATGTGAACAAAATAAAATAAAGAAAAGCAATAAAAGCTAAAAAAACAATTTTTGGCAAATATATTACTTTTTATTTGCGTTTAAAAATGAGATATTGTAAGGTTTTGAGTGTTACGCTGGTTGGAAGCGAACGGTTAAAACGCCTATGGCGGGGGCAAAAGATCATCCATACAGAAAACGGCAAATGGGACACCCCCGGTAGCTTAGTTGGCAGAGCTGCCCACGAATTGGGTGGAGGACGTGGGTTCGAGTCCCACCCGGGGCTACATTTTGCCTACCTATTCTCTAGTAGCACCGGATGGTTGCCCAACCGTCGCCAGCGAAGCGATCGATGTGAGATCGATCGATGGACCGAGGGCACRTTTTATGGATATTCAAAGTTTCTTTTTGGTTTACGAGAACCCATATTCACGTTCATAGGTACCARATGTGTTCTTCAACGTTCATCTAATTGTAAAGTCAAGTTTAATTTAATTTTTGAATAGTTGCGACAAATTATTTTACATTTATACACATTTAATTAGTTAAAAATTAATTTTAAAAAAATATTAAAATAAAAAAATAACAATCGCAACATTATTAGAATTACTAATTCTAGTCATCTCGTAATGCAATCCGGTCTGAAAAAAAACTCAAATTTTATACTCAAGTTTTGTATATTTAAAGTTTTAACAATTCTTCAATATGAACTTTTCGTTTGAGCCAGCATAAAAAATTTGATTCTCAAAACATTCGATTAAGAGAGAAGGGCGAGATACTTTCAAATATTTGTTAATCTAAAGGAAAAACAGCTGAACAACTAAAAAGTACAAATAATGAATGCAAAGCTAACAAGGTGAAGTGCCACCTTTATATATATAAATTGTTAATTATATGCCATTTTTACCCAATTTGGAGAGATTTTTAGGGACGATGGAACAAAGAAACACTGTCCAATTTTGTATGCAGCCCTCGCGTCAAATGCATTCCTGTCAGAGAAACGATTTGCATTGATTTTATGACAAATAAAATAGTAGGTGTTAATACAAAAGGTTTAATTTTTTTTAATATTCACAATTAWCGAAACAAATAATTAATTATTCACGTAAATATAAATAATATATTCTGACCTTGCTCGTAGAACTCGTTCAAATACATATGATTAATTTAAATACTGTTTTTTTTTTATTAAAACATTCAAAAAGAGTTAATATTAAATACATAATTAAAAGTGCCATTGCTGTAAAAAATTGTTATAAACTATTAAAATTTTATTTAAATAAAGATGAAAAAAGTAAAGAATATATATGCGGTATTTGAACGCATTGTCAACACAACGCAGTTTTCGCGTGATAACAATCTATAAAAAAATTATTATCATTTCATTTATAAATATAGTGAAATAACAACCAAAAAATAACTACAATTTAAAACAATGGAATATGCTTAAGTAATTACATAGTGAGCTTGAATCGATTTATATTTTACATGATGGAGTTTTATGTTAGCCAGTTAGTTTAAGTTTTTTAAATTATGTGACTACATTTATTATTATAATGTATGAAAAATTAATGGTAATTCATTTATTTTACTTTATAAAAATAATAATCTAATATAGCAAACATGCAGCCTTCCACCATAAATGTTCTTTTAAATTTGATTTTATCAAATAGTTTTAATATGGAGCACAAACCCATGTCGCCCTTTTTTTAATTTTCCCGTAACTCGCAGATTTTTAGAGCTTGAATTTTAAGATTTTGACTTTTGAAGCTACCTTAATAATTATCTTTTAATTTGATTTAAATTCATAATCTTAAGTTTTGATTTTTTATTGACATACTTGTAAACAATATTATTAAAGATTTGAAAGTTATTTGGGATTCTATATATTAATTTTTTTGAAGAAATATTAACTTTTAATATATATCATTTTTCTTTTCTTTTGCTTTTTAGACTTAAGAATATAATCAGTTAAAAATTTATTTAAAATGCTCTATGAACAACTTTGTGTGTTGGGTAATTAAACCTAGGGTTGGTTTTAGTTGCTTGCAAGTGATGGTTCATTTTTAAATTTGTGCTACTAATCTATTTAAAAAATGTATTAATGTTGCTTGCTATAAATTTTGCTTATATTGTTTAATGTATTTTAAGTTTTTTTTAAAGCTTCAAAAATTTTTTTTAAACTAGATATACTTAACATTTTGATTAAAAAAATGCAGTTTAATATTTAAAAGGATTTTTGGTACATATTATAATAATTTATATATTCAGCTTATCTTTTATTTTGCAAACAGCTTCTTGTTATTTTTTTAATATTTAAAAACCCCGGCTTTTTTTCATAAATTAACCAAAATTCAACTCTAATGATTGCAATAAATATTTCTACAATTATTTTTTATTATTATTACTGGTAAATAGTAAGTTACTTTGCATATGCAATAATGTTTTTGACAAAAAACTTTGTAATATAATAATATTTAATTATTTATGTTTAAAATTAAGTTGTCTTGTATATTTACATAATTTATAAAATATTTATTTTATACTTTTGTTTTTTCATTTTCACTTGTCACTTCAATTCCAAAAGACGTAAAACATGCATTACCAACACATCTTTTGCCCGGTCGTGTTTTACCAACCAAATTTTAATAAATAATGTTGGTTTATTTATTTTTAAACATCAACCTAATTAAATTCAAATTTCTTATTTTCAGTCATTTTTATAAAGCATTCCTAATTTTTAGCATTCGGCTTGATAATTTGTTATTATAATATCTAAACTCATACATGGTGGGATCTGTGCAAACAAAACAAACTCAATTGAAGCGAGTTTAAAAGAAAATTTAATTTGGTAATTATAAAATTCACTCTGAATAAAAAAATATCCCCGTTTATAAACTCGAAAAACATTAAAATAAGTTACAAGTTAAATTAGTATTAAAAAACATCATAGTTCCCAAAATCAAATTTAMAAATATATTAAAAATAAAAGTGAAATCAAATGAAAATGATAGTATATGTTAGAAAAATGTATAAAAAATATCAATAACCATTTCCTCTCTAAGTACGTGGCGACAAGAACAATAGTTTTTATTTGGAAAACAGTCAATCAATAAATAAATAAATATATTTTCTTAATATTTTAAATTATTTTGTTGTTATAAATGCGTATTTAAAATATTTTTATTTAATTTTTATTGCATATGGAAATGGCTTAATCCATTTTAAAGTTTTTAATTTTAATTAGGAAAGTTGTTTATTTTAATTGACAGAATTATTGTAGAAATCTTTTTTAATAGAAATTTAATTTATTTTTTTATTCTCGAGTGATGCGGTCACATGTCATCATTTCTCCGCCCCAATCAGCCACTAATTGTGCAATTCACGCTGTTTTTTTATCCAGCGTACCTGACCAGCTTTTTTGTCTGAGAGTTGTTGATGTCTCATTTGTTATCTATATGTTACAATCTGTAACTTTTAGTGGAGTTATCATTAAATTACCACTACAAAAATAATTTTATAATTTTTTGTGTAATTTGCTAATTTTTGGTTCTTCCATAGAAAATAATTCTGTATAAATTGTTTTTCCTGTTAAAAAGTTAGATTTCATTAATATTTAAATGTAAAGATCTTTTTATTTAAAATATTTATTTATTTGCAAAAAGTTTTGAAAACGATTAATATTATATAGTTATTTTTTAAAAGAAATAGAAAAAAAAAATAAAAATTTTAATACCATATTTAATCAAATTATAATTTAGTAATGCATATTTCTGGCAAAACTGCTTCAAGTCAGAGCATCGAGCTTAGAAAGTTTTCCATACTCATTTTTTTCTTATCGCTTTAATTTTATTTCTTTCAATTAACTTTTGAAAGATTTTGTTTTACACGTTGTTTTTGAATTTAAAGGATTGCTATTTGAGGAGAAAGCGGGCATTCTTTCTCAGTCTATTGATCACATTTTTTGGTCTTATTAATCGGATTTTTAAAATTATTTATTAGAATTTTTAAATAATTTTATTTATAACAAACTTATTATGTTTTAGAACAAATTCAACTCTATATCCATCGATAAATATAATGCTTTGTAATCAAACTTGCATTAAAAGGTCTCGTGATAAATTGCCTTGAATTCTGTCTTTTCACTTTAATAAGGTATGTTTAAAACTAAGCCATTTATGTACTAATTTATTTTTCCTATCCTCTCTGACGCTATTTATTATTTACATAAATAAATATATTGTGTGTCAGCGACACAACAAAACTGATGATTCTAAAAAATTTATTTTTTCGTGGTTTCCGTCAGTTGGTAAATGGCATTTTTTTAAATTTAACTTTTGTGATAGCAATTCCCATCCCTGTTGCCCTTCCAACAATAACGCCTAATAGCAGTGTTCAATTCTGAGTTCTCGTTTACACCAATTAATGGACAATTTTAGTTTACTTTTGGTTAATATTTACATATTATTATTTTATATTGTTTAATGATACGTTTTATTTTTAAACTCTTATCTCTGAAGATCGCTTTTCATACGCTATTATTAAAAAGTGTAAAATCGAAAAAAATTGTATTTTTTGGGTATCAAGTTTTAATTTGAAATTATATAAAATTAAAAAATATGTAAACATGCGTTCAGCAGCTTGGTGCTGTCAGTCCCGGCACTTCATATACCATTTCTTTAGAACCGCCGATTACTTTAACTTTTGTATCAGTTGATTTGTTGTTTTTATCTGCTTAAACGCCAAAAGATTCAGAATTATGTATGAATAAAATAAGGGGTGAAAATGTAATGGAACGCGCTGGCACCCGTCTGTAAACTTAAGCGCACAACTCCACGGTGAGTGGCATTTTACTGTACAGAAAAAAAGAAAATAATTTTACGACTTGAAAAAAAAGATAATTAAAGTAAATAATTTTAGGAGAAATTAGAAAATAATTTTAACAAATATGACCATTGATTAAAAAACGAAATAAAATTAATAAATCTTTGTATATCTTTTAATGACTTCAAATGTTGCAGACGGTCTGTTCTTTATAGGTTTTGCAACAACTTACTATTGCTGCTGCTTTTGCTTTCATTTTTCTTTTACTCATTATATTAAAATTTCGGGTTTCGGATTCCGGAAAATTTCGGGATTTTCGTGAATTCGGATTTCGGATTTTTGATTTTCCGGAATCTCGGAATTCGGATTTTATTTACCGATTTTGCCCATCCCTGATATACAAAAATAAATTAAAGAAAAAAATGTTTTAACTAAAAATATTGTATAATGAAATTAATTATCTAAAAAAGTTTTTAAAAGCAATCAGTATTTTGTCTGCAATGGTGTCTCGGTCCGGAATTTTTACATTATTATTGTTTTTTTAATTTAATTTTTTTTTAGTAATAACTCTTTTAGTTACCTTAAAATCTCATTTATATATTAGCTGTCTCTTATACACATCTAGATGTGTATAAGAGATAACTCTTTTAGTTACCTTAAAATCTCATTTATATATTAGTAATAATAATAATTTATTTTTAAACTTTAATTGACAATCTTTATATAATTTGTTTTATTTTAAAATGTTGTAGATGATTTTTATTAACCGCGCCTCCGCCATGATCATTTAACTCGAGAGCTGTCTTCAATTGTTTTCCTTCCATTTCGTGGGCAAAGGTTTAAGTTTCTTGAGTGCATTTAAATGATTTTTTAATTAATGTGCCTTTACTTTTCTTTTAAGATAAAACAATTTTAACATTTAATTTGATTTAAGTCAAAAATGACATTTCATATTTAATAATTAGTAGAATTTATAATCCCGATGAATATTTATTATCTAGATATAAAAACGCTGCTTAATTCTGGAACAAGAGAGTTGATGTGTTAAGGCATCAATTTAATTTAAAACAACATGCACTTAATTTACCATTATCAATTTTAATATTCATAAGTTTGTATACTATTTTGTAGTTTTTTAAAAACATTTATCAGGGGCACAATGGAATTAAAAGAGATACCAAATTCATCTAAATAGCCTCCTGTTGAAACACTGATTGTTGCAGAAAATTATAGGTTTTTTGCTTTATTTATTTCATATTTTATTTCTAACCACAATGTTCAGAGCTGTTTTATTTTAATACTAGTTTACTTGCAGAATTGTAAATATCTTGAACTTTGTACAAATTACATTTTGTTTAAGCTTTAAATATGACAGGACTTATACATTAAATTGAGTTTAGGGTTTCACCCGAGCGTCTTTTAGTTTTTGAGGATCAGTTTTTTAAAATCTTATTGTATAATATATTTTTTCCAAAATGTATTTACTTTTTTTATAAATTTGTTTTTTGCGTATTGATGAATCAGTGAGGTGAGATCATTCGTATAATTTTTGGACTCTTTTACATTTTGTTATTTTTATTGTACAAATTTCAAAATGTTAACGTTCGAGATTTTTTTATTATTCCAAAATTAATGATTCATTTTCTGCCAATCTAATTTTTTTCAAATTTAATTTGACTAACTTAAAATGGTTTGCTACGTTTATTATTATTAAGACGTATCGTAATTCCATGTCTCCTCACCTCGAGTTAATTGAGTCTTTGTAAAATTCATTTTTTGCTAAAATTAACTTATTTAAAATATTGAATTAATTTTGAACTTAATTTCATCTCAATTTAATTGAAATAAACAGAAATAAAAAAAGCATCTATCAGAAAAATAACAATTTAACAAATATAAATAATTAAAAAAATATTTACCACTTAACAAATTTTAAAAAAACACGCCGTTCGCTGAGACGTTATGTGGTTCAAAGAAATTGGCATGTAAACTTGGATCAACCAAAGGACTTTGGACGCATTTGTAATCTTTCCACAAACAGAATTCCAGACTTTAAAAGGAAATGATGAGCAAAAAATGCATCAAGTACATACTAAAAAGAGCATAAAATAAAAAAACGATTTCGTAGCAGTAATCGATTTTGAACTTCAATCCCGAAAAAGAATTCCGTTGAAGAGGCCGTGGAACAGATTACCCGCATTTATGATATGACAAAACAATTCGTTCTACTTCTTGAAGACAATGACTTAGTGGCTTTATATGCGAAAGCATATCAAAGCTCCAAGTATTTACTAAGGGCAAATTATTAACATAATTAGTTTTTGATTTTTTGGTTATAGCGTTACTCCATATTTCAAGATTAATCATATATTTGTTTTATGTTCGTGAAATAATTTAAAACAATATTTTAAACTAATTCAAACATGCTTAAATATTAATTAGTTAACATTAAAAAACATTTTATGCTTGCTCAACTCAGCCGAAGCGATTGAACAAAGATTTAATAGTATAATACAATATTTGTATTTATTTTTTTGCTCTTTATACATAATGTTATTTTGCGTTGAGTAGAAATTTTCAAATTTAAATTATTTCGCAAAAATAATAAAAAAACAGTTGCTTGCAAAACCAAAATAAATAAATAATTTTTTTTTATTATCATTTGTTAAATTCCAATTAAACACTTTTTAAGAGCTCTTTATACAAGAATACTCCTAATTTTTTCTTAGTATTTTGTTATTAATTCGTCTGCCCGTTTTTATTTGATTTGAAATTATTTTGTCCTTAAAATGTTTTTAAAAGTTAGTATATGTTGTTCTAAGTTTGAAATATATTGTTTACCAATTGTTTTATTTATGCATTAAAGGGCGATCAAAGAATTATGAAAAGTCTTTAAAAGTAATTAAAATCATCAAATTTTATATAAATGCTAAAACAACTTTTTAATTACAATAAATAAATAATCAAATAAAATTAGCATCGAATATATGCTAAATGCACTTAAAAGACACAGGAATAAACACTAAAAATTAATTTCGTCAAAAAATCAATAAAAGGCATTAAAATTTTTTTTAAAACCAAAATTGAAGTAACGAAGAAGAATATCAATTTTAAAATATTAGAATTTATGTAACGTTATAATATTATATACAAAATATTAAAAATTTATTTATATTGAAGTACTATAATAAAACAATATTACAGTAAATTACAGCGAGTCAATTTTTGAACGAACAAATTTTTAGTGCAAGCATTGCATAAAGTGAAATAAGATTATCGTTTTAGTTGGTAAATCGTTCTTTTTATTAAGTTTTAAAATCTATTTTTAATAAGATAGATAATCACGTTTATATTAATATTAAAATGTCCTCATTACTTTTTATAAGATGCGTTCTCCGTAAACCTCTTGTATTATGAAATAGTTTATAATCAAAGAATAGTGGTTTTAATTTAGTTAATTTATATATTATATTCTCGATTTCTATTTATTTAATTGAAATCTCTTTTTGTTTTTGGATAAAACATTCGGCTCAAAGTATATCTATATATTTTTGTTATTTAAAATTTTTTTGTGGTAAAAAAATTTACTTTTTATTCATGTTGGTACGAGTAATTTCGTTGCTTCGCCGGTTTGCGTTTACCTCTTTTATCGATTGATTGTTTTTATTTGTTTTTGGTAATTGCTGTTTGTGTTAATGGCGTTTGAAGGACCGACGGAAGCATTTACTGTTGTTGCTAGTTTCCGTTGACCATCACCGCATTAGCCAAAGCAAGCATTTCTTGGGCCGTTTGCTGTTCAGCCCGGAAATCAGCGCGGGGCGATGGGCTAGATTGTGAGAAATTTTTTAACTTTTGGCAAATTTTGCATAGAGCAGCCTTCCTTTTATTAAATATATATTCTTCTAAATTTAATTTTGGCGTGGTCTGGTGGTTACTGTGACAGATTGCAACTTAGCATTTGGAATAAATGAAAAAAATTTCAATTGTAGAAGAAAATAAATTACCAATAAGTCATTTAATTTATTCTTTTGTCGAAATCAATCACTGTCGAAATCAGTCACTAGCATGCATCTTTATAGCTAACACTAAATTTTTGTTAAATGTCTTCATGACTGGCTTTAGCAATTACACGAAACTAATTTCGCTTTTAAAATATCCGACTGAAGAAAATTAATAAATTATGAACTGCAAGTAAAAAAATCAAATAATAATAAAAAATCAACATTGATAACCAATAATAATTGATATTTTCATCATAAATTACATATTGACTTGGAATAATACATCAATGTTTTCTTCACCACTAACTTAACCAAATTCTTAGGACAAAATTTGAAATAAAATCAACAAACAATAAAATTGTCAATAAATTGTCAAGACTTTTATTATTATTAGCAATTAAAATTTACGATTGTATAAAAGAGAATTGATTATAATAAATATTAATAAAACATTATTTTGTTTTGTTTTTTTGTAAAACAATAGCTTTTAATTATACAAATGATTTTGGCATGGCAATAAAAAATTATAGAATTTAATTATATCAAATTTCTAAAAATATCATGCCAATTACAAACAATATAAGGCACACTAATTCTAAATGAAACCCAAAAAGAAATGTGCAATTTTCAAACAAATATTAACAAATTAAAGATATGTTATAAAATTTATAAATTCAGACAAAATATTTGGCTCACATTTACATGGTATGGGCAAGAAGAATTAAATTTACCTTTAAATAGTAATGAAGTATTAACTATTGTTGGAAAATCGGTTACCAATTAACCATATAAATAGAAAAAAATTATGATAAAAAATAAAAATTTTTAATTAAAACTAAAATATTTTATTTATATATTTTATCTGCTAATAAGTGTAAGATTTAGTGGGAAAAACAACTAATCATAAGTTTGTTCAATTCATCGAATAATACCCCAAAATAAAGACAATAAACATAAAAAAATTCAAAAAATACGGCTTGAAAAAGTTCAAATTTAATCTCAATAAAAATATTTTTATAAAATTAAAAGACTGAACCGTTCCATCTATATTTCTCATTCAATATAATGATAAACGTACACACTGGGCCGGCTTTACAGCCTATATTGTTTTAATTATTAAGAATAAGATTGAAACGAATTTATATAATATCAAAACAAAAACGTATTAAAAAATAATAATTAAAATAAAKGTMATTTTAATTAGTCAAAATAGATTTAAATGCTAAAAAAATAGTTACGCAATTCCATACTTCTATTATTAGGGGCACATGTCCATGGATTGGACAAGAAGATTTAAATTTTAATAACAATGTTGGACAATGGTTACGCAATTAACGATATGAATAGAAAAAAATTATAATAAAAAATATAAAAGGCAGTTTTGATGCAACTTAAAACAATTATTTGAAAATTGTTAAAATTTCAACTCTCTAGAGCTAGGGCTCTCATCAATGGAAATTGATGCAAAAGTTCAATCTAAAAAGCACCTAACAAAAACAGAAATTTAAAGTTATATTTTATTTGTGAATTAAATATGAATTTTTTTTTTGTAAATAAGTCAGTCGGATTTATAAATTTTGTATCGTAAATAAATGCATAATCTTAATTTAACTATATAGACATTTTAAAATAATTATCAAGAATTAGAAACAAAAAGCGGCGTCACTAAAGCCGCTGAACGACGGTAAAATAAAAAACAAGATTAAACAAAAATGTACTCAATGAATTAAATAATTATGTTTGAATACAAACAATACGAATTTGCTAATAAATACTAAAAAAGAAATTGAATAAACAAAAAAATTTGAAAACATTAAAAGCACAGCGTCAAGCAGTTAGCCCATCAGTCACCCACCACACATTTCTCAAACTCCGTCCTTTGTTGTGCTGATACTTATGTATTTGAATGGATAATTGAATTCCTTAAAGGTCAGCTATTCCGTCGTAAAAACAAATTTAAAACAATTAAAAATAATCAGAATTCAGTAGAAAAAATTAATCTAAAATTTAATTAATTAAAATAAATAATTAGTTTATTAAATATCTGTTTGGTTCTCTAGATGAAGGATTCAAACTAAAGTGTTATATTTATATGACAAAGCTCATATAATGCTAATTTATCATTTTTGCTTTTATGCATTTATTTTGGGTTTTTGTTCTATTTCTTATTTCCATGCTTCCTGAAGATCTACCACATGTGTCCAAGTGTCGTCATGCATATGCTAAAAATTTGTTATTTTGCTTTTCATGTTGCGTAAGAAAGTCCAAATTTTGAAATTTGACTAAATCGAACAAAATTATGATTTTATACGTTGTAAATGTCAAATTAATCTCTTTTGTATTTCATTAAAATTATTATTTTTTGAGACTTGTTTTAAATTAAATTATGGACAAACTTTTTTTTATTTATCAAAACGCGAATAGATTTTATGCGGTTTTTGATCAAAATTAAATAAATAGTTTTTCTTAGCTGGCAAATACGATTAAAAATGAGTCTCCAAAAAATCAATTGTGGTTGTTGCAGGCAATTACCATTGACTGAAGAAGATGCAGTTGGCTCTTTCCCCCCCCCCACCCGAAAAAATCAATGAATTGTCTGTCTGTCTGTGCACTCAAATCATATGCCAATTTTGCACAAAATTTCTAACACTTTTATATTTATTTTCAGATTATATATTCTTAACAAGAAACACCAAAACCTACGAAAAACACAAAACGAAGCATATATTTATAAATTGTCGTAATATATAAAAATATAATAAATGTATATTTTAAAGGATATTGCCGATTGTACACTTTCAACACAAATTTAAATTCGATTACACATAATCCATTGGTCAATTAATAGAAGGAAAATAATGAATAATAATATTTATTTAAAGTATAGAGCACTTAAAATATACAATTGAACAAGTTTGTATAATGTCGCTAGCGTGCGAACAAAATTTATTTTAATCTTAACAAAGTAGAATTTTTTTAAGAGTTTGTCCATTCCGATAAAAACAAAGTTATTTTTATTTCCAAACAAAATATAAAACAAAAATATGTCAAAGAATTTTGATTGAGACAATTGCAACATTCGAAACTCATAATTTTCGAAAAAAGCAATTAAAAAACCAAAAATTAAATAAATTATTCGGCTTGAAATATAAATGTTAAAGTCAACAACAACCTTTTTAACCTGTAATTAAAATAACATATTATGGGGATTTTTGCCATAGTAATAAATGAATTTACATAATTATATACGATTATGTACCTATAAGCATTTCTAATTTGCAAGAGCATCAGCAACACAAGTCATGAGAAAGATATGCGCCAAGTGCAAGCTGTAATCAAATGAAGTTCAGTTTATGTAATGGCGTAGCAACTTATCTTTTTAAAATTATAAAATTCAATATTTAATTAATCATAATTGAGCTATCACCCTAGATAATTAATCATAATTGAGCTATCACCCTAGAGAAAAGCAGCATTCGAGACTGCCAGCACACGCCCGCGTCACTCTTCACCGCAAAGGCCGCGTCTACCTCTACGACAGCGGACACCTGTTGAAAAATAAAAAAATAATTAAAACGCAAATATTCTTGCTTTTGGAACAAAGAAACTGGGGTACTATTCAAGTCAAAAAACTATAAGAAAATAAAAATTAATATACCTCTGTAATTAAAAAAGAAACTAATCATCCTGGCATAAGAAATGTACATTAACTGTCTTAGTTCAAATTTGGTAAGAAATACTCGATTCAAAAATCTGATTAATGATTGAAACAAACTAAATTTATAACTTAAGAATTTAATTCCGGACAAACTAAAGTTTAATGCGCATATTACAGATGGAGAGATGTGTAACATAATTCAAGCCTATAATAAATATAAATTTATGGAATTAAAAATATAATTATCTAAGATAAAACGAGTATATAATATATTCTATAATAAAAAGAATGAATGAAGAAATTTTTTTCGAAATTATGAAAAAAACTAATAAAAATGTCCCAACCTCTATAGCAAACAAATAAGATCTGCAAAAATCAAATTAGGTTGAATTAATAATAAATAAATTCAAAAAAGGTTAATAAAATTGGTTAAAAAAATCAAAAAAAAATTATTTTTGAAACTATCTTTTTTGTATGTTTAAAATAAATTTTGTGAGTAAAAGATTGTGCTCAATTCATTTAGTACCATAAATCACCGAAGCGGCGCCAACCATGTAAATTTATATCACAAAAAAAATCAAAAATTGAAGGACCAAACAGCAACATAAAATAAAAGGTCAATGATATTAATAGTTATTAAAAAAAGAGAAAATGAGTTATCATAAAATATTAAATTTTAACAAATAAATAAAAAGGCTTTTACAGAAAATAATGTCAAAAGCTTAATATAAAATATTAAAAACTTTTAAATTACATAAGTATCCGGTATTGTCCAACCCTAATTATTAATCTAATAACTAAACATTTTTGCAAAGTTAATAATTAATCAGTTAGATTATCAAAACAAAAAAAACTACCTGCTTCTCTAACATTGTAATTGTGTCAACAAAGCCCAAACGTATTGATCATAAATTTCAATTCAAATCTAATTGACAAAATTCATAGTGAATAAAGGTCCAATTACTACAAATAAATGATTAAAATTCATAGGCAAATTAAAGTCAAGTTGACAATTCTCCTAATAAAAAAAGTTTGGCTTATTTCAATTTTTACAGAAAGAAGAACCAAAGAATACAATGCAATACAAGAAAGACATTACAATATATTGATTAAGAGTTAACTTTGGTCGCATAATTAAAAACTATCGTGGACTGAAATTTTTAAATGAGAATTTAGTTTTTTTTATTTAATTGAATATCATGACAGTTAAAAACAGAAGTATCGAGCGCAATATGTTTGTTGGAATAATATTTAATACACGAATCATTTATTTACTTATAAATTCATTATCAATACAATTAAAATTTCAACATTTTTAATCAACTTGTTAGACGTTAGCATATGTACAATGCACGGAATCGTTGTACCGCTATGTCCCATTATAAGAAAATGATTAATAAAAAATTATAGAAAGAAAAAGATTGTTGCTTTCACATTAACAATTAAGACAATCAACATCTATTAATGAATATTAAGTTATGACACCAATTGTTAAAACAAATAAATATTACAATAAAATCATTAATCAGATTTAGTTGTGACCAAATAATTATTAGAAAAATAACAAAGAAATAAATTAAACTTATTAAACCAAACTAATAATATTCAAAAGATCAATCAACAAATACAAATATAAATTGCACAAATAATAAAAATAAATGAGTTTCAAACATTTCATTTGGATTATAAAGAAAATAAGTTTCAACAAAATAATAAAAAAAAAATATAAATATATAAATAAAAAGACATCATTAATAACCTTAACCATTTTTATGCAGTGCCGCATTTACGACAGTTTTATTACAGTAATTGTGCGAACTAATAATATGCAAGAACAATTCCGAACGACACTCAGTGTGGAGATCACTTTAGCTGAAGTTTTTATGTTTTAATAAAAAATGTAAAAATAGTTAAGCATAAAAATCATTTAAGATCTTCAGTAATTGAATATAGTATAAGAAAATATTACGATTTTATAAAAAATGTTAGTCAAATATAAAACCTTGAAAAAGCATATTAAAATATTACACGCGCGCGCAATTAAAAGCCTGGACACCATGGTGGGAAAAGCTGCCGAGCTAATTTTTTGCGGCAATTCGGGCGGCAAAACAACGGACGAAAACAACTTTTATTATTAATAAAATTTAAATATTACCTAAATGGTTATTGAATTGTTATAATATATATTAATTTAAATTTAATGCCAACAGATATCTCATTTTATAATTTTGTTTTTTGGATAATTTGTCCTTATTATTTTTATATTTTTTATTTTATTGAAGTTCTCATTGCCATCGCTTTTTTGTTAATACCTTTTTGCCTCTTTTATAACCGTCACAAAGGAAATCGATATTATTATTTAATTAATGCTTCATTAATTATTTTATTTAAGTTTTGCAAAATGGCTAAAGAATTGTTAAGTTTAAAAATTTACTTATTTTTTGAAATTATGCTATTTTATTTATGCTTTATTARGTTTTTAAAAATTTGTGTTTTTTATCCGTGCCATATTGAATTGCAAACTTCATACGGTTTCCTCCAGAATTGCAGTGAATTTTAGTTATTGCGCATCCGATCATTAATTAATTAATTAATTGGCTTTTTTTTAAATTTAAACATGCTGGACTAAAGCTGTCTATGTAAACGCTTGTTTCGCAAGACTCATAATTTTTAGAATTTTCTTTGATTGAATTAATATTTGGTTTGCTCTACTCAAAAATGAGTTAAATCGCCTTATTGACGAGCACACGGGGTTTACCAGATTTTGCATAATTTTTCTATAATTATCATAAAAAACTAACGATCATTTTAATAATAATAAAAAGAAATACTTTAAAAATAAATTGTGGCTAAATATTTTCTTAATCAAACACTCACATAAATACTATGTCAAGAATGAAAAAAAGTCGCTTAAAAAATAAAAACAAGCATTTTTTTCTTTAAAAAATAGCGAAAAAATAATGAACCGTCACTTTTTGTTTGATTTATCCGATGAGATAAATTGATCATAATTTAACGCAAATTGTAACCAATGTGAATGCAAGTGATAAAAACTCATAACATTTTTTCAATGCATCTTCTGATAGCGCTACTAATTGGAAATGTACTTGATCTTAATTTTACAAAACAAAATACTTTAATAATCAGAAATTATAAATTAAATTTTGCTTCGCTTTGCCATTATTTTCATACTAATTCCTTAAAAAATAATAATTAAGAAAAAGTAATTTAAAATATTGATATTTTTCAAAATCATAAAGTTACCCCGTATTCATGAATGGTTGTGCCTTTCACCGCTTAATGCTATGACTTAGATGGATATAATAAATTATATTATTTATTATTAGAGATGTATTGCAATTACTATCAGCGACAAAAGTTAAAAATTCATCTATGCAAATCTACGAGAAATTATGACATATTATTTTAATTATTAAACGATAAACCTAAGTTCTGATGATTTAAATCAAGATATATTTTAAATATTTAAAACCACAAATAATTTGTAAATAAGAGCAACGTTTAATAATAAAAATTTATTGCTTGCATATTATAAAAAAATAAAATCAACAAGATTGTAAGTAAAAGAAACCCTAATTAAATAATTTTTAAAAAACCAATGATATATTTCTTACACAAATAATTAAACTAAAAAACATTCAAAATAAGTTAATTTATAATTTTAACAATTTACACATAAACGGCGCAATACCTAAACATACATGATGGGCTAATGCGCAAGGAAAAAGTTAATTTAATAAATAATTTCAAATAAATATTTATTTAACGATTCTCAATGTGATTTTATTCAGCTACAAAATATAAAATTCTTTATATTGAACTCTTAAGTAGTACCAGTTGCCGGACCTTTCGAGGGTGTGAAACCTTTGATGTTGCTCATGGAAGATCAACACGATGGAGTAAACGCAAAAAAATGACGATAAACATTAAACACAATCTTTAATATACTAATCAATAGTTATAATACATTTCCTAAAAAATTTCTTGTCTGTATCAATTAATTACTATAAATACGATGTGAGAAAAATAGAAAATTATTAATACTAATAAAAATTGATTAAAACTAATTAGTATTTAAAAATAACGTTAAAATAAACTTGTCATAAAACGAATTTTTTGAGAAGATCAAACTTTTTTGTTCGATATACTGAATTGCTTCGAATACTTCTAATATAAATCTTTAAATTTGTTTCTTTATTTAAAAATTAAATAATTTTAAAAAATATAAACTATTTAAAAAATAATAAATGCTCACTCTAAACCAAATGTTGAGCTTGTTAAACCAACATTACCTAAATTTTACGACTTGTTCATACCGCGGTTGGCAGTATTTAATTTATTAAATGTATTAACATTTTAATAAAAAAAGATTCAATTGAGCTCAAATATCCAAATGTAGCAAGCACTTTTTCAAAAGACAATCTGATATTTGTACTTAAAGATTAGTTTTTTCTTAATTTATTTAAGTACAAACCATAGTGATTAAATTATTATAAAGTTTCAAATATTTGGGCAATTTTTGACATTTTCATTGAAAATAAACATTATGGTAAGAAAATGTTAATACAATATTCTAATAAAAATTATCAAAAATAAACAAAATAGTCAACAAAACATCTAAAAATAATAGTAATTGTATTATAATTTGAGTTATAGGCGACTTAAAATATTTTGTGTTTGGTTCCTTTTGCGGTTAATTTTTTAGTAGATCAAATTGTGTTATTTATAATTTTCAACATTAATAATTTAAGATAATATGATTTAATGCAATTACAGTTTTTCGTTAAAGTATTAATTAAATAAATAAATATTGCACGAAGGTAAATGTACAAGCTCCTTCCATGCTTTGTGCAGTAGACCTCCCGGAGCCTCTAATTATTTTATAGTAGTTTTTATTCATTCAGTCCCTAAAATGCATAGCAAACCAATTATAAAAATCATTTTTATATTTCTTGATGATTTTCCCTATATTCTAATTTTATTATTTGTACATTTATCGATTGTTTTTTAATTGACCTTTCATATTATATCAAATTGTTTATTTTAATTAATTATTATTTTATAAAAAACAGATTACGAATATTTGAGTTTTTCATGACTCGTTATAAAGTTAAATATAATTATATTAAAATTGCTCTTCGGCAACTTTGCCGCCAAGCTTCACCATGATGTTGGAATGCTTTGGTGAGGTGTTCAGTTTCCAAAAACGATTGTTATCCAGGAAAACCGATTTTTATTTTACACCGTTTATTTAGCCTTTCTCAAATACTACAAAGATATAAAATCTTTTTTATTTTAGATGAAGTAAACTTTAGATTTTTTTGAGTCTTTTATTTTTAGCTCATTTATAAACATTGAATAAAGCCAAAATTTTATATGAGTACTTGTCATTACTTTCGAAAGTTGACAACGTTATTATGAACAAGCAATATTTAAATTATATTTGGCTGCTTGATTTTGTAAATTATAAATTAACATTTTTTTTAACAGTTAAATTACCTTAGGTCGGTAATAATAAATTATGCAACGATTATAATTATAAAAAATAAATCATTATGCTCTAATGTTTCAAATTATTTGTTACCATGCCCCTCGAAATTTTATATTCCATAAGCCTTCCATTGTTCTAGCCTTCATATATTTTATTGTGTAATAAATCTTTTTTTTCTTTTTTACATAAAATATTTAATAAATCCATTATAAATTTCATTCGCTTGTCTAAATTGCACAGATTGCATTTTTTTAGTCTTATTATTAGCGATGGCAGATTTAAAACAAATAATCTTGTAAGCCGGCAGAACATTCATAACAGCGATGATGGGTGGGTGTGTTCATTTGTTTATGTAGATGTTTTATTTTTTAATTTATTCGATTGAAGTATTAAATTATAATTTTAACTTCTTTTAATTTGAAAATGATTATTTTAGATTTCGTATTAGCTTATCGACGAGGAATAAATTGTTTAACAACTTATTTATCTTAATAGTTATTTCATTTTTATTTAAAATTTTCTTTATTTTACTTGTCTCTTTTCAAAAGCTTGGCCTGATATTGAATTGATTTCAATAAAATTTCCCAACAAATAATTTCATTGTCCACTTTTGTCGCACGCCGCAAACTTATAATATTTTATCTTTGTGCAAATAAAATTTATGTACATTTATTTTGGCATTTATAATTAATGAATTAAAATTTATAAATAATATTTAGAAGGAAATTTAAACATTTTAATTATTTTCTACGTGGTTGATAGTAATATTTTGGTCACATCAATTTTTCGTTACTTTTTTGATAATGGATTTATTGTTTTTTAAGTTTTTAATCGCAYATTTTTATTAAAAAAATTATRCAATAACATTTATTTCTAACTTTTTACAGCTCATTTTTATTGGATTATTTAAACACATTTTGGCGGTAGGCTCCGTCCTTTTCTCTCGCACATTTTTATTTAAAGTTATCTAGCTTTCTAAAAAAATTGTATATGTTTGCACTTATAATTTCATTTTAGTTTTACAGATACGCTTGCATGCCATGCAGCCTTTTATATAATTTATTTTAATAGGTTAAGTTACCGGGTTTATATTTACTTTTTTTTTGTTTGAAATTAAAAATATTTTTTCAACATTGACAAGCCCTAAAGACGTTGACGATTGAAAATGGCGCGACACTTGAATTTATTACATCTTAAAAGTATCAATATATAAATTAATTGCAGCATTTAACGTGATGGTTACTATTTATTTGTATTTAATAATTTGTAATAAATGCCATAACTTTAAAAAAACTTATTTTAAGTAAAGTATATTGTTAGACTTAACTAATTATGTAAATAAATATGATATGTGCAAATTTAAGTCGTTTCCTTTATTATTTTTTAGAAAAATTTTTTAAAAATATATAGCGAATTAAATATAATTATTAACGACCATAATATTTAGATGTTTTTTAAATTATGTACCGTCTGTTTTGTAAATAATAATACTAATAATTTTAAGTGATTGGGGTGAATGACAAATGCGTATGCATATTATTTTAATCATTAGTTTTTGTTGCACTAATAAAGATTTTAAAATGCCTTTTATTTAATTATGAAAATTTTTTATATGCCTAATTATTATTAAGATTTTTTCTGTAAAATCTCTTTTTTAGGTATTATTCTTTTACAAAAACATAAATAGTGAATAGAAATACGGGGTAAAGGTAAAAATTTTTTTTTTTATTTGTTTTTTATATAATTATTTTCTTGTTTTATTTAAACAGGTTCAAAAATTTCAGCATTTACATATATTATATCTATAAAACGGTTGAATTTAAGACCAGTACATATTGTATTACCTTGGGAAATTTATAAGTCTTTTAAAGATAAGTGTTAGGTATTTGAATTTACCTTCGGCCACTTCTTCCAAAGCATGTACCGTCTTAATTAAATACGATAAAAATATTGCGTAGCAAAATTCAAAACAAAAATGGAACATTAGTTAAACCACTATAATGCCCAATAATTTAGTCAATGTAATAGGCAATATCTTATAAAACTTCGTTTTCTTTATATTTTTTCACTTCGCTGTGCACAAAATTGTTAAACTATCATCTATAAATTGTAATGCTGGCCCGTTAGGTCAAACGTTTGTAATTTTTTGTTAATTAAAAGCAATTGCTTTGCAAAAATTTATAATTGTTTTATCAAATTTTAACTGTTAAACTGCGTGAAGAAATTTAAACGTTTTGTTGGTCGAATAATGTTATCCCGCAAATGTTCCCGGATCGTGACACTATGACCTGTAGCGAAGTAGCTGATTGTTCTTCTGTTGTGTTCGAAAGCAATTATTATAACGTATAGTATTGAAATTTATCAAAATTTAGTTATTCATTTTATTAAAAAAAGGTTTATTGATTTTTTATTTATATATCGCATTTGTTAAAAATGTATAATTTATATTAATATTTCTACAAAATTTGTACGCTGGAATCATTATTGGTACAAATGATTGTTTCGAAGGTAGGCTTGCTAGCTTTAAGCTAAATCGATAAAATTGTATTATTAAGAACAAAACCGTTGGTATATTTTGACAAGGCGGCCTAAGCAGAAACCAATTTATTGTTTCAATTATCAATCAAATTAAGTATTTGAAATGATTTGATTGAGGTAGTTGAAGTATTTATTTTAGATGGAAAATAGTTTTAACAGTTCAAGGCTGCAATACAATTTTTTAATATTTGATCGTTATTTAATTTATTGTACTAACGAGGCATAGAAATCTTTAAGCATTCCTGATTGTTTATGACCAAAAGGTGGGCAGTACAGGTATTTTGTTTTACTTTTAAAATAAAATCAAAAATCATTGTTTTGTCATTTTTTCATCTATTCGTTATTCTTATCAACTTTGTTTAAATAGATGTTAAAAAAACAATTTGTATTTTTAACTTGTTTTATTATTTATGTCTCACAGAGAAAAACAAAATATTAATTTTTTATACATATTTTAGGTTTTAGTAAAAATAATGGTAAACATTAGTGGCGTTCAAGAATCATTTGAGCTTCGTCTAATCAGAATCTTGTTAGATTTATTTATTTTTAATAGGTGCATTTAAACCAGATAAAATTTGATATTTTGTTTTAGAAATTTTAACGTTTATTTGTTTTATTTTAAAAATGGCATTAAAAATTTGGACATCCTCCTCTAAGTTTAGAACTTTGCGCAACATTTCTCAAGCTTCAGTAGCAATTTACTCTGGTTTTGCCGACGTTTAAATTTATTTTGCTTTTTAAAATAGATTTAATTTAAATCAACTCCGGGAAAAACAATTGTTTTATTTTACATTATTTTATGTTATAGAAAAATATTTTAAATTATATTATTTGTAATTACTAGCGTTTTTTTAAATATAATATTTTTTAACTTTCATATGTTCATTTAATTTGTTTTTTGTGGCACTTTATTGAATGGTTTCAAAAATTTACATTTAAATCTCTGATGAAATTAAAAATTCTTTGCTTATCATTAACAAGCATTTTTATTGGCAAACTTAATATTTATAGACTTTAAGCTCCAAGTATTTTAAATTAGAAATTTTATTATTTCTCTGTTAATAGGAATTATAACCTTAAGATTTAAAAACAAAATTTTGCTCGTGTTTACGATTCGTAATTTAAAATTAATTATCGTTCATACATTGTATATCATTGTTTAAACTTTTTGGTTTTTTAAAACAAGAACTTGCATGAATTTTAAAATAAAGAATAAAATATTTCATGCTCTGGCCACCAATATGAATATTCTCATCTGCTGCTCGCCTCTTTTAATTGCATAGTTATCTTACAAGAAACAATCATGATAATTGAAATTATAATTTATACCTTTATACTTACTAACATTTTAATATTAGTTGCTCCAAGTTTATATTTTAATCATAAATTAATACGTTTTATAGTAAAAAAAATAGAAAACACGTCCTTATAATTAATTTCTCTTGAAAATTCAAAAAAATATTTTTTTTGTATAATTTTAACCGCCTTTGTGTTTTTCAAATATAACCCTGCCTGGCATTTAATAATTTTGCATTTTTCATTAATATTTTTATCTGCTAATGTTCGTCTTTACGTATTAATTGTAAAACTTTTTTATAATTTTTTTATTATATTTATTTGCAAGTTTCATATTTTTATTTTAATTCAGACATCAATTTTTCTGAGAGAAATTTTAAAACAATTAATATATTTATTTATTTTATTAACTTAAATATTGTTGGGTATTCAATTAGGTTATTTTTTATTATTTTTATTATAAGTTCCATGCATAGGTACATTATCACGACATACGTTCATGCAGAGCGCATTTTTGCTTTAATTTGATTAAAAAAACATTTTTCTTTAAGATTATTAGCTTTAAGATGCTTTAAACCTTGTAGTCTTAAAAAGCATTCTCTTTTTTTAATAAAAAATTTTAAATTAAATTTTTTAAAAGAGTTGAACTTGTGGTTCGTACTTAATTTATTTTTGGCTGGAACCGGCCAATTTGACCGTACCATTCGTCCGATAGGGGTTAATGTTGGTGTCGTTTAGTGTCAACGCCATTTTTTTACTTATTTTATCCGCCGAACCATATTTTTGTCAGAATGTATTTGTTTATTCGTTTAATTACTAATTTTTATAATTTCTTGAACCAATATTGATTTGGATATTGGAATGAAAATGTTAGATTGCTTGAACTTCTAATTATTGTTATAAATCTTAATTTTCCATCAGCTAGTTAGTTAATTTTGCTGAGTTAATAAGTAACATTGTTTATATAATATTGTGGTGATGAGTTTTTCATCACTTTTTTGACGAAAAGATTGTATTCAGTTTTGTTGACGCTACAAACTTTCATTGATATTGTTATTACACATCTTTTGGTATAAATCAATTATTGTACTTTTATAAAATTTAATATTCTAAACAACTTTATTATATTATTTTATTTAATAAATAAACGTGAATATTTTATACCAAGCAATCATTTATTTTATAGCTAATTAGTTTACATAGTTTTTTATTTTCAGTTAAAATTAGGTATTTAAACCTTACGAGTTTTTAAATAATTTCTATACTTTGAAGTAATTTTCATAATTTAAAATTAAACCCCATTTGAAAGAAATTTACAATAAGCCGATGTTATAGTTCATTACGCGTTTTAATTATTTATACTGATTTATTTACCTAAACATCCCTGCAACGTGTCGAGACCAGCTGCACTTCAATATATGCCAATATTTCTAAGCCGATAATGCAACTAAATGGACAAAGAGGCAACGTGATTTCACCGATCATTTTAAATGTAAAAAAGATATATATGTTTTTTTAATTTTGCATTATTTTTTCGAATTTTTCACAAACTTCTAAAAATGGTAAAATTATACATTCTTATACATGTTTCGAATTTTAAGCTTAATTTTTCTTTCGAAGAGCTTGGTATTGATTTAAATTTTTTTTTTTGCTTTCGCTGATTCGTCGCGGCCAATTACGGACCATTGTTGTAAATTTTTTTGCACAGTTTAGTTTAATTAATTTTATTTTTTTGATTAGTAGATTAATTTTTCTAATATGGGTAAATTATTTTTGATTATATAATTTAAGGTCCTCACTCTAAAAATTAGTACATAGCACAATTTATAATATAGAAAGTGTTAACGCTTTATTTTATATAAATTACAGTTTTTATGGATGGTTACCAAGGAACATGAATTTCGAGTTTTTCGTTCTAACATTCTAACCCTAGCTTCCTTTTGCTAAACCCAGGTAAATGCTGTCGAATGGTATTAAGTTCTTCGTATTCAGTAAACTTTTAAATGTTATAAGCTGTGGTTTGATTCCCGGAAAACTCGCATCCCTCTGTATAAACATTGTTTATACCAGTGTTTTGCTGTTCCAGCTTGGCCTGTTCTGTTCCTGTTCTGTTCCTGTTCTGTTCCTGTTCCTGTTCCTGTTCTATTCTAGAATTTAGAACAGCACAGGAACAGGAACAGATTCAAAATTGTTGGAACAGGAACAGAACAGGAACAGAACAGGCCAAGCTAGAACAGGGTAAAAATTGAAGAATTGAACTTTTATTGAGTAATATATTTGAAATTTTCCAACTATTCGTTATGATCTCACGTGGCGTAGTGGTTAAGCTGAGTGACTTGATTCAATTTTGTCTAAGGTTCAACTTTTCCTAGTGAAAATCTTTTTTATTTTTTTTATTTTACTCCCTGGTGTGGTGTAATGGTGAGTGATATGTGATGCCTGGGGCTGTGGGTTCGAACCCCCGACTTTGTAAATGATTTTTTTTCTCTTTATGCYCTTTGATKGTAATTAAAAATATTTTAGATTTAATATTTTTTGAAGACATAAAAATTTTTTATTTGTTTCATTAAACTTGAGAAAAAAATCATAGGAGGGCCCTTTTGTTTTGTTTTTAAAAATCAAGACCAATTTTTTTAACAATTCCATCAAAATCTTTGCAAATCCCTTAACAAATTAAGTCAAAAATTCAAAATTTTCTCGGCGGCGCCTATCGGCACCGCCGACCCTCCCCCCCCTAATGTAAAGCAGAATTCTCAAAAAATTTTGAATTAGAACTGCTCCTCATTCTCAAAATTGGGTCGCCCCCGACCCTCGACTGACCAACCCCAACCTCCTTTTCCCGCCCCAAGGGTTCGGGAGCAAACCTATTTTGAATCTAAATTAAAAAATTTTGGTAAAAGTCTCGGATTTTTGGGAGTCAATTCTCAAGTYTCGGGGTCAAGCCTTGGTAAAGTTAGGTCTCGAGCATCACTAGGAAGTGATTGAACACTTTGTCCAATGCATCATCAATTAAAATTTCAGACTGAATTTCACTCGGAAAAATTTTGATTTGGAACAGTCTAAGAACAGTTTATACTGTTCTGTTCCTGTTCTGTTCCTGTTCCTGTTCTGTTCTCGAGGTCGGAACAGAACAGGAACTGAACAGATAGGCTGTTCTAAAATTTGAGAACAGAACAGGAACAGGAACAGGTTCAAAATTGTTGGAACAGCAAAACACTGGTTTATACTATAAGCCTAACTGGTTGCAATTGTATGAATCGAAAGAGCTCGTCCAGCTGAGTAACATTGCAAAAGAAAACTAAGCATTTAGAGTTGTTTGTAAAAGGTAACACGAAAAACTCAAAATAATGTTCCTTGGTGATCAATCTTCCGTGACCAATTTCCGAAAATACTCGGTGAGCAATTTTTCGTGAACAAATTTTTAGTCAACTGCATGTTTTTGAATTGAATTTTATTAATAATTATTGTAAGTAATCTCATTGAACCTCTTATTTTCCGGATATCAAACTCAAAATTGAAACTATTATATAAGGAAAATGTAATAATATAAAAATATGAAATCTAGAAAAATTAAATAAATTTTTTTAAATAAATTATGATAACTTTGAGTGAGTATTTTCTGTCCAAGGGTATTTAAAGATTAACCGGACAGTTCATTAAAATTTTAATTAAAATGATATTAAGTAAAAGCTTATTGAACAATTAATGATGTTGAAATCATACATATAACACAATTACCTATTAATCGGTCTCTAAAATGGCCTATACATAAAATATTTAATACATAAATTAAATTAATAAATTAACTACTTCACTAAAGTTAGTTGATTTTTTCAACAATACGTACAACTCTAAAATAAAAACTTAGAGTCGAAGTCCAGAGTTCTTCGAGCAGTTCTTCGATCAGTATTATCAAAAACAGCAACATCCAATCAAGAAGTTTCAAAAATTATTAGAAACTCTAATTTACAAAATATATAAAAATAAGTTTTAAAACAGTCATGGTATATAAATATACTTTGTTTTTTTATTAAATATTTTAAAATCACATTTTCTGTAAAAATAATTACATATAAAAAAATAACGAGTCTGCACAAAAATTAAAATAGAATTGAATATAAATTAATCACCCTTGTAAATATTGTGACAATGCTTTCTAATTATTAAAAAATATCTTAAAAATTTTACAAAGTTTTAAAGTCTTTTTTTAAAATCAAAATCTTGAAATACAAAATTTTTATCAAAATGCATAAATTATTTTAAAAATTTAGATTTTTTTAATAAATAAATTTTTAAAATTTTTAAGAATCTCAAGGAACAATCATCAACATTAAAAATAAATTAATTTGGTGGGTAAGTTACATTACGATTTAAAATTGAGTAAAAAAGGTTTTATTCAAAAACAGCGTTTGACGGCTCTTATTACTTTGCAATAAAAGTAAAAAAAGTTTATTCTACCTAACAATAAATTGTTTTAAAATTACCCAAAGTGGCTCTGTATTAAAGGTTTTTATCTACATACCATAACGATATCACTTTGCTCAAACTACATATCACATTTTGAAATTTAAATAATTAATTAAATAATTTAATTATTTTGTTAATAAAATGATTAAAACCGAACCCATAATAATTAGCATCAGATTACTAACGACAAAAATAATAACATTTTCAAGCGAAATTTTACAGTAAGCACGATTCACGTATTTAAATAAATGCAAAAAATTACAAAAATTTGTAGACAAACTATCATTAAACAATATTAAAAGGAAATAATGATAATATAAAAGAACAAATTATGATAAAATTGCAGAAACCGAAACAGCTAAACATTCTAATTAATTATTTCTCATAATTCTATGTTTTGTAAAGATTTACCAAAGCATGCAACTTTTAAAAAAACGATTTTTTTAACCTTTGATTATTACAAAAAAAAAAACCACCATTCACTAAATGCATATAATAGAATATAAAATATAATAAAAAAAATACATTATTTCATTTTTAATGAATTAATTTAACTTTGAAGAAAAATCGCAATTAAATAAGAAATGAAACAACACAAGGTAACATATTCGCAGACGACTTCTAATTATTTTATAAAAAAGATATTGTAAATATGGCGTATGTAAAATTTTAAAGCCAAATCAAGTAGTAATTACCTATTTTAATTGATTTAAATAAAATATATATTTTATTCATAAGTTTAGCTGAAAGCGAAATTATATTAAAAAAGACTTAAAAAACTTTCCAATTTCAATCGAAAGAAAGTGGAAATTTAAGACGCAATCATTAAAGAGTAAGAAGGAGACAAACACTGAAGTATTCGCAGGGTAATTAGTATAAGCAATAAATAATCAAAATTTCAACAAAAAAACATAAAAAATTTAATCAAATTTTGAAAACTATGATTTGTCACTAAAATATCATTTTAATTCTGGGAAAGAATTTTTATCATTTTAAATTCAACGAAACCGAGAGCTGCGAAATTATTCGCCAACGAATTATGTAAAATCTTATTTAATTAAATAAATTGCGATGTAAAAACGATGTATTAAAATAATGTCAAAAGTACACGAGTTAACTCGTCATATAAATTAACAAATTAAAGCGTTGACACAACAGAATACATTCAATGGATTAGTGAGCATTCTAATTCATTACCGTAATTAATACTCTTATTAATTAAGCAATATTTTTAACAACAAAAAAATTAATGCATTCTATTGTTTCTTGAGGCTCTTTGATGGCAACTTCGAATTCACTAAAGGTCATGGCGGTGTCACTTGTAGGCATGTTAGCGGAGTGAATATAAAATTAAATCAAAATAATTATTTCTTTTTATTTATTAAAACAATATTCATGGCACTATATCAGCTTGAATCAACAGCTACAATTATCTTAAGGTATAATAATATCAAGCCCAACATTTTTAATGAATCCTCAAAAATGTGTTGTTAATGATATTAATATGTTAAAAATTACAAAAAATAAAAAACATCTCGTTATAGGCAAAGTGAATATAACATATCTAAACGCAATGTATTATTTAACATCAAATTTTGTAAACTATGAGTTGACAATCAAAACATAAATTAATTCAATTTTTAGTTTTAATATTATAAATATTTGGGCGGAGGTGGCATACTCGTAGGCGCCGCCGAGAAAAGGTTTTGAAATGACTTAATTTGTTAAGAGATTTGAATGAAAAATTTTGATCGGAATTCCGATATCCGACTTTCCGCTTTTTTTGCGGTCGGAATTCCGAGTTCCGAATTTGTTGGGGCCTCGGAATTCCGAGTTCCGATTTCCAAAATTTTGAGCAAAAAGTCGGAAATTTCGGAAAATCGATAATTTATGGATCAATGTTCTTAACAAATCTCTTTAAAATCTTCAAAAAAAATTATCTGTCGGCTTCGGACGAACCCCAACTCGCTACCCCATGTGTTAAATAGAGAAATGCAACCCGCGAGATAGTTTTACTCTATAAGTAAGCAGAGAAAAAGAGCAAGTCTAAAAAGTAGCGAGTTGGGCATTTACCCAGAGGGGGTATCGGCGGTGCTGATAGGCGCCGCCTAGAAATTTTGTTGTATTAGGCCAATTTTGGAAATTTTAAGACCGAGGAATTCCGATTTCCAAAATTTTTTGAGGTTGCCAGTTCTCCTGGCGTAAACCACTGAGGCATTATGTATTTTTCCAATCTTTTAAGCTCAGAATTCTGTAACGAATTCTCAACAAAAAGCCAATCTTATAATTTTTTTTATTATTTTGAATTAATAAAAAATTAAATTAATAATTAATTTTTTATAAAATAAAAAAAACGCCAATGCATTAAGAAATTTAATTTCGTATATCAAGAAACTGGCCATACAATAAATAATGATTTGGTTTCAAGAGGATGCGGGCCGAGTCAGAACTCAAATTCAGTCGATTTTAAGAAAACACATGAAATAGCTTTAAAACTATTCGATTTAACAAATGAAGAAAAATGAATTGATAAACAATTAATTGGCCACTTATGCAAGATCTTCTGTTTATTCATAAAGTGTTCGTTAAAGCGGTGAAAAGTTGAACGCCAGCAGAACAGAGAAGAAGGCCGGATAATGCGAAATAAGATAAGTAAAATAAATTTAATTACTATAAAATATCGAAAAGGAAATAAAGTCTTTATTATCAAAAGAACTTTAGACTAAAAATACAATATTTTTTTTAAATTTCAAATAAGTGAAGATTTAAAACTACGCATAATAATTTGCGAACGAGTTTCTTCCTGCCCTTAACTCGATGAACATACAAAACGCGAAGTCTGGAAATAAGCGGCTCCGCAGGAATCTAACCAGAAATGTTTTTTTAATCTAAAAAAATTACTAATTAATGCTTGATGGCTTAAATAAAAATATTATTACTAATTAATGCTTGATGGCTTAAATAAAAATACTACTTATGTATTTCAAATGCATCTCTCATATTATTATCAAAAATTCACCTCTATTCGAAATATAAAATATAATTGAAATCCTTACATCTAAAAATGTTTTAGCATCAATTTAAAACCTAAAATTACTTTAGAGATTTATAAAGTATTAAAAACAGTTATAATTTTAAATAAATCTTTATCTTTAAACACAATAAATTAACTAAAGTAAATACAATATAAATGGACTAAAAATTCGACAGTTTTTCTATAGATATTGTTTAAGCTACAAAGCCCAATTCGAAACAATATAATTAATAATATTAAATATAATAATTATTTTGAGGCTGAAACCCCATTTTATATAATCTAGTAATAAAATAGCTTATAATTAATATTTTAAAACTTAATAATTTTTTTGTGTTACAAAAAAAAGCTGTGAATGTATTACAAAGAAGTTTCATTAAAAAATTGTTGTTATATTATGTGTAGTTAAGTGTTGTAATAAATTAGGAAAGGGCCACATAAAATAATTGACCATTAAAAATTTTTAAGAAATTACAACAAAAAAAAGTCAAAACATCTAAAAATAAACAAAAACTAAAGCCTTCATTAAAATTTGAATTTAGCCTTCTTAAACACGGGATGATCAGTATAAAAAATATTTACTTAATAATTCGCGCCCTTTCTGACAACAAAAGTGTCGAATGTCTTTATTGCATTCGTGCCATTGTCTTCGCAAACTTCCATCAGCAACAAATTAATTTATAAAAATTCAAATAAATCGGATCTTTGAAACACAATAAAAATTGACTGCATAGTTACTTATGTAGATAATCTTCATTGACTACAAAATTTATATAATTAAAGCCTATTTCGACAATAAGGGTTTACAAATTTTTCAAATGCCAGATATGGGCACTATTTTAGCTTTATGCATTCCTATAACTCGAATGATACCCTTTAAATGAATGTGTTGTGTCCAATGCTTGCTTTTACGGCAATGTTATAAGTTTGACTTAATGATACGCACCGCCAGTTTTTGTTTAATTAATATGTTTTATTTTTACGTTTTACGAATAAGTTTGTCTTTTGGCGTCTTCAAAAGGCATCCATTTTAAATATTTGGTTTAATTAATACTTAATTCCAGAATATGAAATCTGTCAATTCATGTTTTAAGTATGGCATTTAGGCTTTAATAATTAACTTTTATATTCTAGTAAATTATTTGGTGTTTATATATTAAACAATTACTATGCATTCTATTTTGCTAATTTCTAATTGTAAACTTTTTAACGGTAACAAGAAACTGAAGCGTAGTCTTGTAGATGATGAACATTTTTTGCAGTCTTATTTGTTTTAGAGTAGGTTGCATTTCAAACTAGTTTAATTTGATAATTAACACTAAAATTAGAAATTAGGTAAACATTATTGCAATTGCCGCTTAATTATTAATTTTGTAAGAAAGCATTAATCATTCGAGACATTATGCTCTTAACTTAAAAATTATTTGGGCGTATAATCTAATTTTTAATTTTTATGGGTTGTTGTGCAACTATTAGCGATGTCAATTTTAACTAAATTTTAATTTTTGTTAAAATGTCTTTGTAAAATCATTATTTTAAGGTAAAATATATTAATTTTTTATTTGGCTTTAATGTTTCAGTATTCATAATTATTTTATTGTTATTATTATTTAATTTTATTTTTTTAATTTCTAAATTAAAATTTTTTAGCTTTAAAATTAGTTATCCATTATTTTTGGCTGTTTTTCTTATTTTTAATTTTGGTTTTAATTTCGCGTTGCTCGCGATAAAAGTAAAAAGACGTTAGTTTAGCTTTGTTTTGTTAAACCAATAAATTCATTTTAATATTATACAAAAATCAAATTTTTGTTTAGCTAGAAATCTTTGATATTTTTGGTTTTTATCAAATTTTATTATTGAATTTAACATTTTGGTTATTAATTTATAAATATAATATTCACCGTAAACAAAAAAGTATGGATTTTCAAATATTTTATTTATTTCCGGTTGAAGAAATGTTTATTAGTTTTCGGTAGAGATAATTTATTGGTTATTTACTGTAGGAGGAAAAGTTTTTATTTTTATAATTTTCTATTATTAACTAAAAATGATTGGTTTTGATTTTAAAACAACCGCATTCATCTTTAATGTTTAATTGTTTTAAACCCTTATTAAATATTAATTCTTGTCATATTTTTTTTTTCGTATTTTAAAATATTTTAGTGTAGGTATTTAAAAAGCGAAAATTTGTTAAAATAAATTAGCTTTTACAATTGTTCAATGAAGAAAGTTAATTTATTTTTTGCAGTTTTTACGAAACTCAAAATTAATATAATAAGACTAGTGTTTAAAGAAAGAGTTATATAATAAAATGTATTAAAAAAATTATTCGATAGTAAAAGAGCAACATAAATAAAACAATGATTTTAAAGGTTTATTCTATCTCCTAGCTTTGAAAATTCATTTAAAATTAATCGTTTAAGTAGCTCAATCAAAAGTTGCAATCCAATCAGCAAACAATTTGTGGCAAATTCAAATGGCATTGTTTTTACCGGTAAGGTAGCTTCGGTAATGACTTTTAGTAGATGGAGGGTCACAAAGTTGTGTCGAAATCAGTGCAAATCAATAAATTTAATTCACTTATTTTGTCTTAATTTGGACAGCACTACAAACAATAGATTTTTAGATCGACAATTAATAATAATAAAAGCGATAATAAAAGTTGAAATTTAAAAAAAAATCAAAAGCTTTACTTAAAATATATCTGAAATTTGTTGAACGAATTTTTAATAATATAAATAGCTTGCAAAGATTTAAAAAAGGCATTTAATTCATATTTTATGATTCTCGCAAATATATATTCAATTTTATATATATCAAGTAAAATAAATATAATTTAAATGGTTGTTTGTTTGATCCTGAGCAGAAAGTGTACATCAACGGGCCGTTTTGGCCTCCACAGAACGTTCGAGCTCGAAGAGTGCATTATATTTATAAATTTTTATTTAAAAAAAAACTAAAAATTAATGTAAAAATAATAAATTACAGATTGAAGAGTTTCAAGCGGCAATTCGAGATAAACAACAGCATCACCAGATTTACAAAACTTTTCAGAAATTTGTAAAATTATAAAATTTTGATTAAATATGAATATTGAATTAATATTAGGTAGCAAAAATATGTGAAATTGCGAGCCACAATATTATAAAAAACTAATTTAGTATATAAATTTTTTATTTCTCCAATTACTTAAAATATCACATATTTAAGAAAACTAATATGCTTAAAGCTAACGTCTAATTTATACGCTCAAAGATGATGATGCCATTTATATTTTTATTCAGTCGATTATAATTTTCGTTAAATTATGTTTTGGCAAAAGTCAACCTCTCAAAGTTTGAGTGTTTGTAGGCCAAATCCTGCTGTCGTATGTTTGCGCCTTGGATTAAATTTTTGGCATAATTTTATTCCAATTTGTTTAAAAATTTAAATTGCTGACTATATTAGAATTAATTTTAAGAGAAATAAGTATTATAAGAAATATTATATATTCATTTAATAGTTTAGCTTTCGTATTAATACATTTGTATTTGTCAAAAATTTGTTATTTGGTGCATTATTTATTATTTATTTAAATTTAAATTTATTTTTTATTGGGAAAATGCTCTGTCCATTGTTTCTTTTTCTGCAGCAATAAATATTCAATTTAGTAAAAAGATTATGCTTCTCTGCTCAAGACAACAAAGTAAGCAAAAAAATTGTTAGTTTAATTTATTTGAATTTTTATGTCTTTTTTGTTAGTTTTTCTATCGATGATATTTTGTTGATAATTTATGATTCTATTTTATGTATCGCATCTATTGTGTGCCATTATCCTTTTAATCAATTCAATTTATTTTGGTATTTAATCTTTTTAAAAATTGCAATGATTCGAATAATCTTCCTCTTGCACTGGAAAGCTTATTAATAATTTCAGTTTGAGAGTATTTGAACTCTTTTATGGTGTGTGGCATTATTAATTTTTTGCAGTCGGTCTTATTGATTATTGCTTTCTCTAACCAATTTCAAATTATTAGTAAGCTATTTTAGTAGTTTTGCTTTTTCTCCCAATTAAGGTTGGTTTGAACGACATTTTTATTTTGAATTTATCTTAATACAAGATTTTTTAATTCGTATAGTTGCTTATTTACAGCTCTATTGCTAATAGTTAGTATTTGATTATATGTATAATGTATTTTTTTTAAATTTTTGCAATATTTTTTACGTCTGCTCAAATTTATTCAAGTTTGAACTTTGCCCAGTCGCATAACAAATAAAAATCCGCTTTAACAGAGCTGATCCGACTGCTTTGTTCAATTTTATTATATCCGTCGTTTTTTGTATTATTTTCTACTAAATTGATTAGTTTTAGAAATGATTAACTTTTTTAAATAGCAAAAAATACAAAGCTATGATTGAAAATTGTTATTTTCATTAATTTAGTTATAATAAATTTAAGTAAGATAAKTGAAATAATTAACCGCGTAGAATTATTTGGCCCATCATCATAATTATWATCTTTAGTTTAGTTAATCTAAATTTGTTATTTTTTAAAGGTATGGCGTGTTAAGGTGTCTATTAAAATTTTGAAAATTAAATAAATAACATTTTTTTGCAAAAAGCTATTAAAGTGGCAATTAATAAATATTTTTTTTAGCAATTAATTTAAAAATCATTTTAAACAAAACGAAATTGAATCATAAACAAATAAAATGTGAATCGTCTCACAAAACATTAAATTTTTTGAAACTCAAAGGTGGAAGGCTAAGTGATTCGATTATTTTTTATGTAAACACTAATAATATTTATAATGTCGAAAGTAAAAAGTGAAATTAATCAAGATTTGTATTGAGCCATAAATTTCTTCACAAAAATATGCCCGCGGGAAATACTTTGCTACATATGAAACTCAACTTAAGGGCACAGTTATTACATAAAATCAAGGTTTTAAGAATTCTTTATTAATAGAAAAATGCAACATATGTTGAAAACAAATAAAACCAGTACAATTTTTTGATAACATTTAAAACAAACTAATCTCAATAGTATTTACAAAAAGAAAAAACTAAAATTAATAAAAGATTAACTCTTGATCAAATGCAAAGTATATTTTATCGGAATATTTAATTGACAATTATATGATGAAACAAAAATAAAAGGRATTAATTGCAAATCTAATCTGACTAGGGTCCGAGCCTTGAAATATATTCATATTCAAACCACATTTAAAAACAATAAATGTATCGGTAAATTAAAGATTAGAAAAACAGGTCTTAATATTGATAATCATTTAAATATTTATTACTTTAATACTAAATAAATAATATTAAAATTAAAAATTAAATAAATAAAACATACTTAGTAAAAAATATTGATATAATCCGTCTAATCAATTATATGTAGCAAAAATGTTTAACATCATACGATGCAACGAATAAACTTGTGGTGAAAAGTAAAATACCTAATTCATAAATATCACAAAATATATTATTCTAAGAATAAATAAGGTGCATATTTATTTATAATAATAATAATCGAGTTTATAAAAATTAGATGAAATTTATTTTTCTTAACATAGTCATGTATTTTTGAATTTTATATAATAATAATATGTTTTATTAATAAGTCATTTTTGAAATTTTCTGCAAGTATAAATTTCGGTTTTTTTAAGTTTTAAGTTATTAAGATTTAATTAGGCTTTAAGCCAGTTCGGTCATATTTTTATAACAACAACAATTCAAATTTGATAAAAAAGCCAAATGCATGTAGGCTTTGTTTTTCTGTAACTGTTCATTCCGAATACTTGAATTCGACATCGGTTCCTTGTGCGGTACGAAGATTGCATTGATGTAGAAGCAGATTCGCGCTTGTTTTTGATGTTTAATGATTGAAGGCTTTGTGATAGGGCGACAAATATTTAACTAGGCCAATACTTACAACATCTCAACAGGCAAATGCGTACTATTGCCTGCAGCAAAGTGAAGGTCCGTATGCCAACATATTCCTAAAAACCTCAAATGTCTGGAGCAAATATTCAGTAATACATTTCATCAAAGTAACCTCGATTAAACATACTTAATATATTATTTTAAAAGTTTAAAAAATTTTATTTTTATTTATTTATTCTAAAGTACAAAGTGTGTGTTGAGGAATTAATTTCCAATGCAAATATTGATTCAAATAAATTCTGTTGCTTTTGCTGATGTTACTATATATATTGTTGGTTTATTTTTATTGCACAATATAAAAGTTTTAAGTTGCAATAATAATATTAGCTATTTTCCTTTTTATTGTTTATAATTATGTATATTTTTCAAATTTTTCACATAGCGATAATGTTTCTTAGGCTTAGATAATTTTTGGCCTTTTACTTTGATGCTGCTTCGACCACTTATCATTGATTTTCTCATTTTATTTCTTTATGATTGAATTCCATTTCTGAAGATTGACTTATAGCTTTTGTTGTTGTTATAAATATTTTTTTTTATATAAAGATTAAAAAACTCTAAATTACATAAAAGCTTTGTCGATTTTTTTAAATTTATTACTTTTGTTGATTGATAAGCGATTGTAATTTTGCCTTTTTTCCACAAAAGGTTAATTATTTCTATTAAAATCACTTTTGAAATTATATGTTTTAAAAATTATTAAGTTGAAAATAATTTTTTAAAAAGGCTTACTTTTTATTGGTATTTTTTTATTTAAAATCACCACCAGTATATTTAATTTTAACTTTAACCAATGCTTGCCCGAAATTAAGGTCGATATAAGAAACGATTATCGTTCACTGTGCGCATCTGATTATATCAGGGATGCCATTTGTCCTTATTTATAAGATTTGTCCTTATTTGAGGAGTGCCAATCTTATAAAAAATAAATGTCCTTATTTATAAGATTTGTCCTTATTTGAGGCTTCCATCCTTATTTCGTCCTTATTTTTCGAATTTTGTTAAGATTTTTATTATATTTTGACCCAATATTCAAA
>MEIZ01000048.1:346779-363892 GCA_001723225.1 Globodera ellingtonae
CCCCCACCCCTACTAAAGCAAAATTCACAAAAAAGAAGAAGTGCATTTTTGAAAATCGACAAAATTTTCGAAAATCCATGGGAGCAATTTCAAACCCCCAAATGTTGGAAAAAATTATTGGAATCGAGAAATATGATTAAAAAACTCACATTCATGCAGAAAATAGAATTTTATTGCGTTTTTGAACATTTTGTAAAGTGTCCTTATTTTGGCAAGCAAAATGCCAGCAAAATCTTATTTTTGAGCTTCACTGTCCTTATTTTGAAAAATTTTCGATGGCATCCCTGACAGACGATTTATCCGCTACAATATTTATTTTTTATTTTCTTAATTTTGGTAATCTTTTTACCTCTGATAAATATTATTATTTTTCTAATAGTTCTGATCTGATGATTTTGCAATTGAGAATGACACAATTAAAGCGGTTAAAATAATAAAAAATTTAATTAACCCTTATTTATGTTTAGTTAAGCTTAGGGTGCAAGTGTGGCTCAGTGGTTAAGCGCTAACTTATCCATCGGAGTTTCTACTCCCTGATTGGAATTACTTTTTATTTTTTTAATTTAATAATAATAAGTACTCCTTTTTACAAAAAAAACATCACTCAGAAACCTTATAAATGGTGATTTTTTTTGTTGAAATTTTAGGCACATTTTTCTAAGTGAATTCACTAAACCTTTATTTTTTTTCCCGGTGGTAGACCTCTCACATTCTTAAAAAGCTTCAAAAAATTACCGTACTTTTAAACTTTTGGTTGCAAATCTCTTAACAAATTTAGTCAATAATTCAAAAATTTTYTCGGCGGCGCCTATCGGCACCGCCGACCCCCAAACTTGTATTCCTGATCAACTTTCTTAACAAAAAAATGCAAAAAAAAACAACTCAAAAATGCATTCATAAATTAAAAATTTATTGGTTCCGAATTCTTAATCTCGACTCTCACCCAAAATTAAAGTCTCGATTCTACTGCTCGAATATTTTATTTAAAGTTTACAAAAATTACTTAGTAAATTAATTAAATTAAAATATCTTTATTATTTTGAAGGAAAAATATTTCAACGTTTTTCAGAACTGAACAGATCCAAAGTTGGAACAGTAAAACACTGGTCATAAACCGAAAAAACCGGTCGGTTAACCGGTCAAAAGTTTTAAACCGGTTATGAAAACCGGGTCTTTGAAAACCCGGATAACCGAAAACCGGGGGTACCGGTTTTTAACCGGTACTGTCCTACCCTAAATAATATATTTTTATAATATTTTTGGTGAATAGGTCAAAGTCGCATTTAATAAAATCTTACAAGAATTTGAAGGAATTTGTCAGCAAAATTGAAAATTGACTTCTTATTAATAAAAAAATAAATAAAAAAGTTATTAAAAAGTTATTAAAATTTTAAAAGTCYACAAAAAATATAATATGCTCCAAGCGCGTGCTGATGCCATGCAGAGCATCATAATTCGTGATGTTTTTGCATCGCAGCACCTACGCCATACAAAAAGGACGAGGCCAACTTTTGAATATTTTATACATAAAAATAAATTGTTCAAAATTCTTTATTCTAATTTCGACTTGGGACAGCGGTTACGTTACGACCAACTTGTGACAGCGGTTATTAAATTACAAGATTTTTTTCTTTATTAAAATTCCAATCCCTATAAATATCAAGAAAATTTAGTATAAAATCAAACCTATTAACGTCGAGCCATCTTCTCAATAAAATGTTAAAATTAGGAAAAAAAAATCGTTGCTTCTTTTTTCTAAACGATGAAAAGCCCCCTCAGATCATTCCGAGCTGACCAATCTTGCAATAGAAAATGTATGAATATCAACTGTTTCACTGTAATGCTGAAAAAATCTTTTAAATATCAAATAAAAATTTGTGTTTAATGGCTCGTATTTTAAAGGTTTAAGTTACAAATGAGAAAATCGTTAATTATGTAGTATCTGTAAAATAAAAAAGCACAAAATGAAATAAAAGATATAAAGCAATTGATTCCSGCATACAATACATTTATAGTTGAAATCAAATTTARCATTAATATTTTTTTATAACCGTTTTAACTGATTTCTCGTTAAAACAGATTATTTACAATTAAACACATAAACAACAACATTATATTATAAATTTTTTAAACATGATTTAAAAAATATTTATATTTTAWAATAATAAATGCTTTAAACAAATTCTTACAAAAAAGAAGCGGACCTTTCGTTTAGTCGAAAATTTCAAATTAAGACTGATATACCGAAACATAAAAAACCAAAAGTAAACAGTGATGTATTAGAAAGAAATTTATAAATTGACGGGGAAAAGCTTCGTCAAATGTAATAGTAATAGTACCAAAAAAATATTAAAGTTTATTTGTATAGACWAATTAATCAAGATTATAAATTAACTACAGTGAAATAAATATTACAAATTATCCTAAAAACATTTTCCAAAAAAACGGAAATATTAAAATAAACATACAATTGAAAATAATTATTCGCAAAATTTTCATATAATATTGTTATCGAAAACAAAAATACATTGAATATATTACAAAAGATAAAAATGGTTCAAATAAATAGTTCAAATTAAAAGTTTTGAGAATTTTAAAGCCGTTTTACTAAATATCAAATAAGAAAAGTTAGCTCGAACACCCTTACATTAAAGCAGCAACATTGATTAACTATTTCAAACTTTAAAAAAATTAAATTAGTCTTGCCTGGCATTCTTCTTTTGCAGTGCAAGTCACCATGATCGCAATAAATACAGAGAAAGAGCTAGAAATGGCGGTGTAATGAAACGTATCAAAATAGTTAAAATAATAAATTTACAAAAATTAGATGCTAAAAATTAGAAAGATATAAAAATAAATAATTGACTAAAAAACGAATATATTAAATAATGTGCAAATAAAAATAACTAATTAATAAATATGCAAAGTTTAAAGATTTAATCTCCAATAAATACATCAAAGGAAGCTTAGAAAAAGACAAACAAAATTTTGTATTTGTAATTTATTTTGGAACAGAAGTCAAATGTTGGACAAATTATGGCCTAGCGGCAAACAACTGTGAGTATCTGCAAAATTCAGCCGATTTGCTCAATGAATTATTAACGAGCATTGAGCTAAAGAAAAATATCAGTAATAGTTTAAAACATAATTATAAAAACAATAAATCTCGACAAAAATAAAACTATTATTATATGAAACGGCAAAATATTTTCAAAAGCAAAAAAAAAGATAAACGCAAAATCAAATTGATTGTGTTTGTTGGAGGCATGGCTAATTGATTGAATATGCTGTGTGCTGTGCTCCCCCCTGTCTCCGAAAAAATCGATGAATTGGTTTGTCAGCACTCAAATCCTTTGCCAATTTTTACATATTGTTAATTAATTAAAAATAAAAAAATTTCAAAAATGCTTGCCTTAATACCTAAAAAAAGATAATCCGGTAGATTTAGCGGGTTGAATTCTTAAATTTTAACAGCCTAAAAATTATGGCAATATTTATATTTTTGAATATTTATTTTATTTTTTATAGTTTATAATTTTTTGAATTGCATTATACAATATTACAAATTGTCAAAACTTTAAGTTATTTTTTTTGTTCTTACTTATATTTAATCAAAGGGTTTTTAAATATATTTTTTATAGTCTGCAAATTAATTTCGGGTTGTTAAACTTATTCCGCTGTGATTTGATTTTTGTTTGCTATATTATGCCAATAATTATATCCGGACTTCTTCAATAAATATTGTTATTGTTTATTGACACCATTTTTTTTTGACAATTTAATTTTATTTATATTTCTAATATCTAAATATTATAATATTATATTTACTTTTAAATTAATAAATTTAGAAAATTTCCAATTATGAATAAAAAACCCGCATTATCGATCGCATTCTGCTCGTCGAGTATCCAAAATTCTTTGGTAAAAGATATAAACTTATAAAATGCAATAAAAATATTAATAAAGATCATGGGATCACTTAGAAATCGAGAAAATTATCGTTGCAAAAGTAAACAGTACACATTTTTTTAGATTATAAAGATGCCGACACCGGAAAAATACAGTACCTCTACATAATGTCATGCCGTTGGGCCTGTTCTGCAAACGAAGAAATTGGGAAAATTATTAGATTAAAATCATATTAATAACCTTAAAATAAAAATATACAACTATTATTGCTATTATCTGACTTCATAAATGATAAAAGGACATTTTAAGCAATATAAAAATTAATATTGAAAAAAAAGATTTATAAATAATCAGTTCATATACAAGCAAAACGTACCAATTGAAATTGTCGTAAAAGCAAAGATAAAAATAAAAAAATGACAAATTATGCTTCATTTACATCCTTTTTATCGCATTTTTTATGTAAAATCCAATTCTCCCAATCAAGAAATTGGGCGGCATTTGCCCGTTTATTTTATATTAAGATTTTTTTGTAAAGCATATTGTAAATTTTTTTTAGCAAGATTTCGACATATATTCGGTCAATCCTTAAACGATTTAAGAGTCTAAGTTTAAAATTTTTGTTACACATTATTTATTTATGTTTTTTATTTTGCTTCTAACACTGTAATTATTTTATTTCCAATCTTTTTTATTTTGCTTCTAACACTGTAATTATTTTATTTCCAATAACAACGCGAACCTGAACATTGTTTTTGTTTCTAATTAATTATTTTATAGACTTTTCTTTATTGAAGTAAATCTTAATTTTTATTTTTACAAACTGATTTAGATATTAATTAGGGATTTAGAAATTATTTTGTATATAAAGTTTTTTAAACAAAAGAAGAATTTATGTCATTCAAATGATAAAAAATTATGCGCAATAAAGTTTGTTGTGTATAAATTAATTTATTATTGTTAAAACTAATATAATATTAAAAAATTCATAAAGCCGTTTCAAAAATGTAATCAGCATTCATTTAAAGGATGTTAGTTGATATAGATAATAAAGCCAAATAAAATATGCATGCGCTGCATCAAGGGAAATTAATTATCGTTTTTAAATAAAATTGTCCACCTTATAGTTAGGGTTAAGCAATGGCATTTCCTTCGACAATGCCAAGTTTTTGCATCATAAATATTATTTCATATAATAAAATTATTATGGCTATTTTTCCTTTAAATTAAATTCATAGACTATTAAATATATTTAAAAATTTTTTAATCATAAAAGTTTTGTTCTTAACTTTAATGGCCATTACTTGTATTTTTTTTTTGCATTTATAAATTTTTAAATGGTAGTTAATATTAATTTTTGGTTTAATGTCGTTAAGGCAAAAAACGTTATGCATAAACAACAAAACCTATATCTAATAAATAAAAGCTTTTTATTGTTAAAATTTATTCTTATTAGTTAAAAACTTTAAAAAAATTAATGCCGTTAAATCTAAACATTAAATTATTTATAATTTAAATAAAAATACATTTATTATATTAAATTACTTAATTTGTTGCATTTAATGATGTATTTTTATTTTAAAAATAATTTATCAATAACTAAAAACAATTGTGAAAATGATGTGTTTATGTAACAATACCACAATCAAAAAGATTAAGTGAAGTTTGAAATTGTCCATTATCCAACCTTTTGGAATTGTTCAAGTTGGTTTAGAGCTCGTTAGCAAGAAATTGCTAAAGAGGTGCTCAGCTGCTCTGTAAAGTATTAATTTATTGTTTAAAAAAGATATAAAAGATAAAAAGATTTCAGCTTAAAACGTTAATATGCTTCTGCTCCATTGCCCGCATAAAGTCCAAACATGCATGTTTTTCAATATAACAAAATAATTAATTTTTTAAAGTTTAAAGAAAAAATATCAAACCGTGTTGTTTGATTTTCAATAAACTGTTAATGAAAGGCATTGTAAAAAGGGCATTTTCAATGTTGCTAATTTAAAACGAAATTAAAAGCGTTTTAAATTCGTGTTGCGACAACGACAAAAAATGAAGAACAATAGAAGTTACTTACGAATTAATAAAATTCAAAATAAGTATTAAAAGCAAAATCATCGTACGGCACATATCCTTTCATAAATAATACGTTTAACGAAAATTGAACTGCAAAATAATATCCAAACAATATAAAAAGCGGACAGCGTCAAACACCGCAATTTATAACATTGAATTATGCTTAATTAAAACAAAATAAATTAAAAATTACAAATTATTAATAATATTACTTATGAAATTTACAAAACCTTTAAAAATTTTACTAAATTATACAAGTTTGCCAAGCTAAATAAAAAATTTAGATAAACCAAATAAAAAAAGATTCAATTAAATTTCTATAAACTATATTCGGCCATGCCAAAAAATTTTGCAAAAAAATTCTAAGTTTTACCGATATTAAAAATGTTGTCATTATTATCATGCACACATATAAACTATAAAAATAAATACATACCAATAAAAAAATTTAAAGGGTATTAAAATCCCATAACTATTATAAATTAGTACCTAAATATTAAGTCCTATTATTAACAATTTCACAAAATTTACTCAGCGACAATTATAAACTTTAGGAAAACAAATTATAAAAACTCCGGCTTTTATATTCAAACGATTAAAACCCTAATTGTCCAATTTTCTATTTAAAGTACTTAACATTATTATAATAGATGAAAAAGGCGCAATATACAATTAAAACATGGCATAAATAAAGACAGCCCAAACTCCCGAAAGAATTTTTTAAAGACATTTTGCATTTATCACAATGTTTTAAATTTACAATAATTTTCACTATTAAATATTAAATTCAATTGGTACAAAAAGGTAATATTACTAATTTTAAGGGTCAGCGTCCATGAGACCGGACACACAGTCTGCCACTGGCTGGCAAAGAAGCTTGCGAAAACAAAAAGCCGTAAATTTTAATTAATACAAAAATCGTCTGTCATCTTTTAATGGTAGCATAAAAATCAATAATGGGGCCGTATGATCTTTTTGCCTTGACGCTGTAAACAAAAAAACACTAAAAAAATAAATCAATAATCTAATTCATAATTGTAAAATAAGTATTTTAATATTATAATAACAAATTTATTTTATTTGCTTTAACAAAAAAAATAACAATGAGTGTGTTCAAGCTATGCTATAAATAATAAAATAAGTCAAACATAAAAACAAATATTTATTAATGAATAACATAATTAAAAAATAAAAACAATTATGACAAAGTCGCGCCATTGCACACGCTGTAATACATGTAATGTTTATAGAAATTATCACGAAAAAAATATTCATTTAAACGCCGTTAATATGATTTTTATACTAAATAAAAACACAACAAAAAAACTAAGCAAACAAATTATCAAATAATAGTAATTAAGTTTGTTAAACCTAAATAATGAAAACAAGAAAAAATTACATTTTGAATTAAAGTTATATACATTCAAAAAAATTAATTAAAATTTTATTTCGTTTTTCACGCGTGGGCGCCTTTAAAATGATGAGTCGGAAAACAAATAAAAGTATAAATGCAAAAAAAGAAGATGTAAAATTTAATAACAAATCAAAACAAATAAAATGTTCATATAAAAGATTTTCTATATATAAAACAAAGGCTGTTTACCGTAATTTCTCAGATTGTATAAAATTAAATTATATAGTATTTTATACATTTTAAAATAATCGCAACTAACTACTATACGTGGCTTGGTTGCCACAGAGATTTGGGGCATCATAAAACCCAAGTCACAATTTTTTATTAAAGTTTAAATTTTAAATAAAATGATGGACGAATAATGTTTTGTGACAACATGGGTTTGGCGACCAACAACGAAGGGTTTCAAAATAATAACACTAATTCTTCAAAAAATAAAATTTACAGAAATTAAACTAAAACAATTTTAGATGGGGTGCGTCATGTCCAAATGACTCTCGCCGCCTGACTCTCTCTTTTTAGCACACTATTTCTTCAAAAAATAAAATTTCAGAAATTAAACTAAAACAATTTTAGATGGGGTGCGTCATGTCCAAATGACTCTCGCCGCCTGACTCTCTCTTTTTAGCACACTATTTCTTCAAAAAATAAAATTTTCAGAAAATAAACTAAAAAATTTTTAGATGGGGTGCGTCATGTCCAAATTACTCTCCCGCTGACTCTCTCTTTTTAGCACACTATTTCTTCAAAAAATAAAATTTTCAGAAATAAACTAAAAAATTTTTAGATGGGGTGCGTCATGTCCAAATTACTCTCGCCGCCTGACTCTCTCTTTTTAGCACACTATTTCTTCAAAAAATAAAATTTTCAGAAATAAACTAAAAATTTTTAGATGGGGTGCGTCATGTCCAAATTACTCTCGCCGCCTGACTCTCTCTTTTTAGCACACTATTTCTTCAAAAAATAAAATTTTCAGAAATAAACTAAAAAATTTTTAGATGGGGTGCGTCATGTCCAAATTACTCTCGCCGCCTGACTCTCTCTTTTTAGCACACTATTTCTTCAAAAATAAAATTTTCAGAAAATAAACTAAAATAATTTTTAGATGGGGTGCGTCATGTCCAAATGACTCTCGCCGCCTGACTCTCTCGTTTTAGCACACTATTACTTCAAAAAATAAAATGTTCAAAAAAGTAACTAAAACAATTTTTAGATGGGGTGCGATTTTGCAGATTGATGATTTATTTAAAAACCCATGAATGATCGTTTCGCATCGATCCCTAGCAAGAGACAGAAAATAAAACCACAGATTTATAACGACCACAACAAATTGGCTTAAAATTGGCGTATTTTTCTTTTCAGCCCATTAAAAACAGCTACAAGTTAAAGTTAAACCAAAATAATTTAAAACCTAAAGAATCGTAGTTTTATTTGTCCATGCAATTGAACAAAGGTGGTTTAGACCCAATTTTATTTTGTTCAAAATTTAGGCATTGACTCCAACGGCGGTGCCAATTGCCCCCTCATTCTGTGGCTGTATTGCTAAATAACAAATTTATTATCTCATTAATTTTTATACGTTTAAATTCACATTAATTATTTGAGCTGGTTAAAAAATAAAAATAAGCGAAAAAAAGACGATCATCGAACTAGGACATCGCATGACGCGCAAAATTTAGAAAAACATTATCGATAATATAACAGAGATTTTATAATAATAAAATTATTTAAATGAAAATTGCGGAACGTACACATCAAATCTTATCTAATTGATTCGGGCGAGAGCGGAGCCCTTCAGAGAGCAATTGGGCTGTAAGAATTCCAAGCTAAAAAGTTTAAAATAAAAGAATTTAACGTACGATAAAATCTAATGTTTTCTGACAAGCAATCAATTTTAAATGTAAATTGATTTGAAAAGAAGTGCACGGCGCAAAAATCAAGTATTAGAATAAAACATTCAATTTTACCACTAACAAAAGCATCCAAATTTCGGAGGATGTAAGAAAAGGTTATTAACTCAAGTATTCAGGTTACAAAACAAGATAATTGAAATCCTAAAAAAGAACCAAATAAACTACTTTAAGAGATCACATAAAGAGAAATTTTAATATAAAAGTGAAAATCAATTATTAATTAAATTTATTCTTTAGGAGTAACATTAGAGATTATAGTAAAAAAAATTATGAGTTTTGRATATGGTAAATATATTTAATAAATAAATTGCTATGTGGATTTTGATTGTTGAATAAAGGTCWATATAAATATTTAATCATAAATATTTTTTACTAAATTTTGTTTTAATGTGAATATATTCCAAATAATCTGCTGATTTACTTATTTTATATTTTATTATTGGTCAATTTTAAAATCGATTTTGTGATTTCTTGCCGCACCCCACCTTAAAATTGTTTTGTTTAATTTCTTGAACATTTTATTTTTTGAAGAAATAGTGTGCTAAAAAGAGAGAGTCCGATGTGAGAGTAATTTGGACATTAACGCACCCCATCTAAAAATTGTTTTAGTTTAATTTCTGAACATTTTWTTTTTTGAAGAAATAGTGTGCTAAAAGGCTTCTCGGATTGCAAAACAAATTTTTAGAATTCAAAATCTCGGATTTAAAAATAAAAAGGGAGTAAATTTTTTAAATCCAATTTTTTAATTTTAGCTGATTGTATTAGTTTTGTTTCTATAATATAAAATATATATTTTTTAATTTCACGCAAAATCGTGCATCTTATCATTTTTGTCCTCTGTTCGGCCTCAAAATGTTAATCAGTCTAAATCTTAAATTTTCAAAAATTATTTAAATAAATAATAATCCTTTATAATGATCGACTTTATAAAAATTAAAAACAGAATCCTAATTCAGTAGCGATGATTAATTCAGCTGCGTAATAATTCTAAACAAGTTTTACCACACTAAAATTTCATTTTATTGTTTTTGTGTATTTTTTAGTTTACATTTTTTGGAATTGCCCAAGTTTGCTTTTTGTATTTGAGCTCATCTTTTTTTTATAAATTTTTTGAATTTTTAAAGATTAGATTCAGTAATTATTATACATTTTATGATAAGTCAACGACATAACAAAGTCAATTATGTATAATTTAATGAATTACTCCTTTAAATGAACTAAAATCAAGTTAACATGGTATTAATATTTCTTATCATTTCATGAAACGTTTAATTTGAAAATTATTTTTTTTGTAAAAAAATTTTAAATTAATTATAAAATTTGGATTTATGTTAGTAATAGAATTTTATTCGTTCCAGAGCGATTAGTATTGATTTTTTATTTTCGTTATTTTTAATTTTGCGTAAAATATTCATAATTTTAACATACTCTAATAATGCCTAATCCTTTTCTTTACTTGATTTTGGTCTATTGGTTATTTTATACCAAACATTAATTTTTTAAAAGACAAAGAATAATATCTAAATTTAATTCTTTAAAAATTTAATTTAATATGAGTTAAATGCCAAAAATTAATTAATAATTATTGCCGTATCAATGTTCAACAAAGCGTTTTTCTAGTTATTATCATTCAGAACGCACCCCCCATCTAATAATTTTTTAGTTCATTTTATTTTTTGAAGAAATAGTGTGCTACAACGAGAGAGTTAGACGGTTAGAGTAATTCGGTCATCAACGCACCACATCTAATAATTTTTTAGTTATTTTTTTGAACATTTTATTTTTTGAAGAAATAGTGTGCTAAAAAGAGAGCGTTAGACGGTTAGAGTAATTCGGTCATCAACGCACCCCATCTAATAATTTTTTGTTACTTTTTTTAACATTTTATTTTTTGAAGAAATAGTGTGCTAAAAAGAGAGAGTTAGACGGTTAGAGTAATTCGGTCATCAACGCACCCCATCTAATAATTTTTTATTTACTTTTTTGAACATTTTATTTTTTGAAGAAATAGTTGCTAAAAAGAGAGAGTCAGACGATTGAGTAATTTAGTCATCAACGCACCCCATCTAATAATTTTTTGTTACTTTTTTTAACATTTTATTTTTTGAAGAAATAGTGTGCTACAACGAGAGAGTTAGACGGTTAGAGTAATTTGGTCATTAACGCACCCCATAGCAAATAAACTCATAAGTTGATTCCACAACTAAAAATAACAATAAGTAAGAATTAAGCGTTTCAGGCAATTGGAACTATTCATAGATCGACTTCTGCTAACATTCAAATTGACAAACATTTATTTAGTATACTCATAAAATAAATATTTTTGCAAATAGTGTATAGTAATTGAGACAAAAAAGTAGCTCATATTCATAAAGCTATTTTTATAGCTTATTTGTTTTTTTATAAAATTAGGAAATTTAAAAAAATATAATAAGCCTCTTCTAGGTTTTGTATATATTTTCTTTAAATATCGCCTTCTGCCAAGATGAATAAAAACCCGAAAAAGATGTGTTGGATTGTTTTTTCATGAAGTATTAAGACAATTAATATTCATTTGCTGTTGCACTGGTTCTTCATAGTTAAATTTTACTCCCGACCCAAAGTTTTAATTTTGGTATTACTGTAATTTGCATATTATTAATATATATTTGGTGTTGCGTTTGTTTTTCATTTTCTAGGTTCAAACTTTTGTTACGTATTTTTATTTATATATAATTTTTATTTTTCTTCTAGTACGGTTTTGTAAAAAAAAGATGAATTTGCTAGGATTGATTAATTCTCGTGTACAACTATATCTGTGTTATTTTTTAGCTTCCCTTGCAGATTATTTCAGCCATAGTTCATAAATTTGTGTCATTCAATAATTTAATAGTTTTAATTATTTAATAAGTATTTTGCCATACATATTGAGGACAAAGACGCCTTTGAAATCTTTGAAAGATAGGGCCTTGACAAGACATGAGAGAAAAGTGTATAGAAGTGCAATATTAATCAGATATAAACAATGTTAAAATATTGTACAATAACGAGTTGTTGAGAAGTATTGTCAAAATAAAATAGTACTTGTAAAATCAAATAAAAAAACAAACATGTTTTTTAAATCAAAAATTTCATTTCACTAATCAAATATCAAGGAGCCTGGGCTTTTCATACCAGCAGAATCAATCATTCTCATCTGGCGACTGCCTATCATCCGATGGACCTTCAAAAAAATCTTTCCGATTGCGCCATTACCAAAAACAACGTGGGCCTTGAAGTGAACACGACCAGCAGTCATCGAAAAAAACAAAAATATTTAATTAATTCATTTCAGATAAAAATGAACTAAAATTATGATTAAATAATTCATTTATAGGCAGAGAAATGGGTATTCATCAAATTACAAAAGACCCTGAATGTAATGAAAAAAGTATAAAAAAGACAAGGCCGATTGAAAAATCAAGTTTGATTAAAATTCAATGAATTAGGTATACCTGGAAGAAAAATACTAATTAAGCCAATGCTATTTGGGCCTKATGCCGCCATCACATAATATGCAGTTCAGGCATTGTTGTTCTTCAAACTTACTCCCGCTGTGCCTAATTAAAAAGTAAATCTCAATTACAACATAATTAAACAAATATTTTGGTGTGTGAGAGCCTATAATGTTATAACAAAAAAAGTCAATGACCTTTAAAGCTACTCTATGAATTATCTAAAAAAACAGACTTTATAAAATAATGAATTTTAGTTACACGCGATTTGTACAAATCTGCTCTGTGATGACTTAAACCGGAAAATAAGAAAAGAACAGGACTAAGAGACTTCGGATTTTAGAGACTGATCTAGCCCTAGGACTAAATGTTAACATATAAATWAAAAAAWATTYAATACAGTAATACGGCCTGGATTTTGGTTCCTTTATTTAATGACAAATAAATGCCATGTCGGCTAATTTGCGGTTCACTGCACCAAACTACAACATTGAATAATCAATATAAGGATTCTAAAATCATAATTAATAAAATTATATAAGATATTACAACGTCTGGAATTGTCAAATTGTTTAGCCGTTAAATAGAGGTATTCTCTCCAAAATAAACCCAATTATGTTAGTCATTTATTTTTTGTAAAAATTTTAAACGCCAACACATTTTAAAATGCATTTGATCGTGCTTAAACCCAACCAATAAATAAATAAATTCTCAAAATTAATAAACACAGCAAAATAACACCAAAAAAATATTCTAAACCCCGGAATGCAAACACTTTATCGAAATCTTAACAGTTGTTTATTTTTAGATATGGAATGATATGTGATATCGAAATTACAAATCACTTTAGTAAATGTTGGCACGTTTTTAGCCTTTTTAATTTTTCAAATTAAGTATTTTTTCACGTTATCAATTAAATATCCTTATAATTTTTTATTTATATTATTTTGAACTTTAAACTCAATAAATGTGGAGAGAAGGTTCTCGCCTCACACAGCATCTTTGGTGGAAAAAACCAATTAAATTTTTCAAATGAGAATAATTAGCCAACGATAGAAGAATGTTTCTCAAAAAAACTTCTTTCTAAACACAATGGATAGAGATATAATAACAAAAATGTATTCATGCAAATCTTGATATATTTAAATATAAGGTGACAAAATTCTACAATGGTAATAAAATAAAAAGTGAATTATATGAAGCAAGACAAGGAAAGTATTCTTTCGAAGGAAGACGAATAAACTAAAGGTTRCTGTGTAAACAAAGTTTAGTAACGATTATTTAATTAAAAGGCATAAATTATAAACATTAAGCACAACAAAATACGTAAATTCAAGGTTTGGAAGAATAAATCCACGACTGTTTATTCACTACGGCAYATTWTAATAAAAAATCGAAACTAAACACAGTGTTAACAAAAAAAACAACTAAAATGTTATATGCAAAAAGTTAACTTAAATAAGTCTACGAAATTCCAACATAATAAAAATATTTCAGAAATCATAATACTTTTATTAAAGATTAAACATTTTCAAAAATTATTAAACAAAAACAATAAATTTAAAAAATTTTTACTTATTCAATATTTAAAGCCATGGACCCTAGTGCAGTGCAAAGATTTAATGATTAAATGCATTTTTTTTCCGAAAAAATTAAACTTGAAAAACATTCTTATTTTATCCAAATAAAAATAAATTTGCAACTTATAAAAACTGAATTAATAATCCTTTAAAGAACATTGTGTAAAATATTATTTTTAACTTGGCAACGAGCGTTATGGACAATTGCAAATTTAAAACAGCTGCTTGACAGTGAGCAGCGCTATTCCAACTTGCGGACTACTTAAAACTCAACAAAATTTAAATCATTCTAATTATGTCGAGATTTGCTAAACGACAAATCGTAAGTTTATCAATAATTTAATTTATTTATTTAAAACAAAAAGTTTTTTGTTCGTTCTTTTTAGCAGTTAAGCATATGGAGGCGACAGAACWGACAACTTGCTTTTTGAAGAGCACGAAAATGGCAAATTCGTCAACTGTGACAAATAACAATGAAATTAAACTTTATTAATTAAGATTAAATAACCAAAACAAACCATTTTAAAAACTATAAAATAAATAAAGCCCAAAAAATTTAATAAAAACCAACAATTAATTTATCGAACATTTAACTTATAAAAGTAAAGAATATCTACTAGATGTAATAATGTATTTGAAAATTCAATAAATAAACGGATTAAAATATTAAAACCTAAGATTTCCATAGGCAWGAATAATATAAAATTTTTATTAAACATTAAACACCAAATATTAAATAAATAATTAAATCAACTAATAAAGTAAACATGAGATTTAATAAATTAARCATGCTGAATGAACACATTGGCTTAATAAAAACGAATTGGGAATTTGTCGATTATTATACAATAAGTAAGTTTTAACAATTATGAAAAAATAACAAGGATACTGTTTTAAAACCACAAAAAATAAATTTTTAAAACGCAATATAAATTTTAAGAGACACATCTACCCGCAGTCGTTCTGTGGCAAATTCCCTCACAAGTGGCACACCAAGTGCGATGCGTTGAAGGACAAAGCAGAGTACTGTGTCTACATTTAAAATACATTCAGCAGATAATATTACAACATCTAAATATGTTTTTTTTAGATACTAATAATATAAATAGTAAACGTTTATAAATATTTAACCATCCATATCGCTGACAAGGATTCCAAGAAAGAGTTGAAACGGGTTTGCAGAGCCTTCGGGTAGAAAAAGACTTCAAATTGGCCATCGTGGATGATCTAAAAACAACTATTTAATCGTAGCTAATTAATTTTGGTAAGAAGTGTAAAATGAATGACTAATAAAAATTAACTTTCAAAGATCAATTATGATGATCATAATTATAAAATCAAAAATGAAAATCAGTGATTCGGTTTCTTTATTTGCTAAGTGCGGATTTTTTTTTCATATTCAAGTGTATTAGAAAAATATAATTTCATTAAAATAAAATCACTTAATATTTGAAAAAAGAAWAACACAAGAATAAAAAAGTGATGCGAAACAGAAAATCTTCAAATATCGCTTTCTAATAATATTCGCATTCACGATTGTGCCAGTGAATATTAAAAACTATAATCAAATAAATACCAAATTAATACAATCACTTCAGCAGAAAAGTAATTGGAAGTGGGTCGTTGGACAAAGTACAGCCATTGGTGATAAAAATTTTATACTTTACACAAAGAGGCAATTCCTACTTATTGTATAAATATTCTACTTTTGTCGATATTGGTTTTATAATATGTCAGAATAACCGTCTAAATACGAAGAAAATAATGTACAAAAAAATAACAAAGAGTAAATTACAAATATGTTCTATCAATTAAAAATTAAAATCTGTATTTTTATTTTATTACAATTTACAAAACAAAGCTCTGAAGACTCCTGCCCAATTGAAGATGCTTGAAATAGCGCATGCAAAATAGAATATAAAAGCTTAAAATTCCAACAGAAAACAATTTAAAAGTTCTCAGGATTAATTTTAAAGGTAATTGGGTCAAATTTTGCAACATTTATGATTTATTAATTAATTGTTAACTGTTAATAAATATTAAAATTAAAATAAAATTTTGTGAAAAAATAATTGCTATAAAATATGGCCGAATGAAAGAATTGATACATAAATATTCATTTTTTATTTCTAATTTAACATGGACTTGTCGGCGATTATACACGGAGTAATTCCCAATTGATCTAAAACTAGGCCAACCGTTTCTGCAGGATGGAAACAGACAATTATATAAAATAATTAATTAAAAAGATACAGTAAGAGAATGTAAAAATTCAAAAATGAATACATGTTGTTGAAAGCAACTAAAACCCTTTGAATCAAAATTATTAAATATTAAAAAGATACATATGATGTATTATATAAAATAATAAATACATAATTAATTCATTTGCGTTTAATAAAGTATAAATTTAAAAAAAATTTACCTTTTAATATTACTTTATAGACTATCGCTTGGAATTCAGAAATAGCTATTACTCAGAACCAGAAACGATAAAATTTCTTAATTGAGATAATAATAAAAACAATCCAATATTTATATAATTTCATCCAAAATTGTTATCTCACTTTAACAAAACAGTGTAATCAATCCAAAATCATATTTATATTTAAATAAATCACTATTTTTAAATTGGTAAAATTAAAAATGAATGTTTTTAGTTAAAATAAAATGAAGGAAATCGTTTAATATTAATGAGAATATGAGAAATAAATATAAAAATTTATAAATTGGAATCAAGAGTTTGAAGAGAAAAAT